>JAMPIV010005638.1:367500-492500 GCA_024509875.1 Oreohelix idahoensis | reverse complement strand
TTATATTTGTTTCATATTAATTTACCATCCACAGAGGGTTTATCTCAGGAGCCGTTCAGGTTATTTAGTCAAAATCCCGGTCGATGACACTTCTTCAAATGCAGGGGCCCGGGCTTGAACCTTGAACACCTGATTGCTAGCGCAACGTTGTAACCATTACACCAGCGCGGCTCGTTTTTGGGCATATAGACTAGGGTTCCCATAATGTTTTGTTCAAAAACCGGGACATTTCCAAATTTTTACCTAAAAAACCCGGGACATTTTGTAAAAAAACGGGACATGTTAAAAATTAAGGTAAAGCACAAATAAATCTATTATATATTATATGTTGCACTTAAAATAAGATACTGGTATAAAAATACACACATTAACTAACACAACTTCCACTTTAAAAAAGAATTCTAAATTACAAACATACTTAATTAGAAAAATCGCACCTTTAAAAAATACACACATAGTGAAGTTTATATTTCAGATTCATCAGAATATTTATCAGATTTATGGGCCTGTTCAAGAAGTTTTATTTTCTTCTAATATTTGGACATAGAACTCAGCACAAGAGAAATCCTTAAAATTGGTCTTTATAATGGTTAAAGCTTTCACTTTCTCAATTTTAAGTCTGTTTTTTTTTTTTTTTTTCGTCTGTCCAAAGCGCATTTATTAATGAAAAAATACGTTCAACAGCTGCATTGGATCCTGGCAGTGCCAAACAAAAACTAACTAGGCATTTCAGGTTCTCAGCATTTATATCCTGCTTTGTAAAATGAGCGAACATCTCACACCATTTTTCACTGACACTTTGATCCTTCAGTTCACTCCACACATCAAATTTGCTTTCACAATATTTTTTCACACATGCAAACTCATCAAATAAGTCCTCTTCATCACAGTAAAATTTGGTGACACTGTCTTCGTGAATATGTAGCTTTCTTGGATATTCTTCCAAGTCACAGACTCCTTTCCCTTCAAATTGATCCAATCCATAGACCGAAGAGGCGTAAGAAATGGTGTACACCACTCCTGAATATATTCAATGCAGGTGTCATAGAAATCTACTGCATAGCTTTGAAACTTTTCAACTGTTATGTGTCCTTCTTTTTCTAATTCTTGCAACTGATTTCTCACAGTAGTAGTAAGAAACTTTTCTGCCTTCCTGTAGTTAACTCATTTGGTAGATGCTCACTGAACACTGTTTTGGTCGACTTTCGAATTTTTGTTCGAGATTCAAACCGAGGGTCCACTGTAACCGGAAATTGATACAGTAACACTACTAAAACACGGAATAAAATCTGTTACCCAAAGATTTTTTTTTTTTTAGGAAGGACCCTTAAAAAGCGGTACATTTGGAATAAATTCGGGACACCGGGACATTTTATTAAAAAACGGGACTGTCCCGGGAAAAACGGGACGAATGGGAACCCTAATATAGACACATTTGCACAAAAGATACGTCGAATTTCATACCAAGCCAAGCAAACTGTTAATGTCACGCTAATATGAAAATTATATTACGCACAGTCATCATTTTTCGACTACGCACTGGACACAATAGATTGAGATACCATCTATACCACAAATACAAAATTGGTGCAACAGATCTCTGCACCTGCGGTACCACCCCGATGACGGTCGAACGCCTGCTGCAGTACTGCCCAACCTACAGTAATGAACGGAGTAGCATATGGCAACAACCCACTTCTGTCAACGAAAAACTGTTTAGAGATGTCGGGAACCTTGAGTTAAATACTGCCTTTATTAGAGTCATAAATGTGGAGGTCTGAAGGCGAACGAGGAAGAAGAAGACGATATTACGCACATTCTGTAATAACTTATAAATAACAAGTTGAATAAGATGAAATGGTAATCTCCAAAACAAAGTGACTGAGCGTTCCGCAGAGAATATTAATCACATTAAGTTATTGCCCTTTCGTGGACAAGTATCTATGTCATCAATGAGCAAGTATCGAAATCAGTCCTTCTATATTTTTACATTCTGTCACCGGTGTTCTGCATGTCTATACATATTACGTATTTCTTTTTTTATTGTGTTATATTTTGCTGTGCGTGTGTGTTTTGTACACTAAGACCTATATTTTTAAAATTGATCTTTCGTATTTGTTCGAGAAAATACAAATATCTAGGTTTAGTACCAAACTCTATGTCTTAATGGGCGTGTTATGGAATCCATGACCTTGAACGAAACTCTATGCTCTTTGTTATAGCATGTTGGTTGAAATGAAACACCGTGGGTGTGTGCCGTCTTTTACTCTTTAGCTCAAATTAGCATATATGTCTATTTTAAAGTAAAAATTCGACTTCGTATTTATAATGGGTAAGTTGGAAGTTTATTGTTCGCTGCCATTTTATTTTTAACTTTATATAATACTTTCTGTTGCAGTTTTACAGCAGCCCTCTTATTTATTTACTTATAATTTGTCTTGTTTTTTTTCGGATTTATTATGTATCTAAAAGGTGGGGAAAGGGATGGGGTTACGGTTAGCCACCATCTTTGTTTATGTGCGGTCTATCCGGTGATGATGAAACTGCAAACGAAACATGCGATATAGTGATGTAGGCCTTATGAATAAAACCAGTCAGCCTTCACCAATCTAAACAACATCGGGAAATCACTAAATTAAAAAAATATAATAGAAAAATTTATGTACTTCTGTACGGTGCAGAATTCTGGAGAGTAACAGAAAAGGAAATGTGCAACCTGTCCTATTTGCACCCAACCAGCCTAAGGAAAATTCTTGCTAACTCAGAGCCACCAAGAAGACATGTGCACCATTACAGCGGGTAGATGCTGGAACTGGATTGGCCACATCTTCAGAAGAAACCCAGACGCCATCACCAGAACAGCCATGCTGTGGACTCCAGAAGAAAAGAGAAAGTAAGGCTGGCCAAAAGTCACTTGGCGGAGAACTGTGGAGCAAGAGATGCTAAGCATGGACCAGAGCTAGGATACCACATGAAGGATGATTGCCAACCTCGGCAATATGAAGACAGGTTGTTGCTGCCCTACAAGATGCCACCAGATGTGATTGCCACTGATTGCTTTGTCAGACGGCGGCCAAGGGTCAAAGAAGAAGTATTTGGGAATAAAGATATTAAAGAATGTGTGATATTAATATTATATATTATGAAAACAGTTAGAGGTTTTTTTTTAATCTACTACTAATTAAAACATTACATTGAGAACAGGGAATGCAACTGTTTTGCGAGTATGTGATATTGTGAGGAAAGAATTACATATATATACTGTATACGAGAATTTGAGGCTAAATTTTGAAAACAAACAATGTGAATGTATTATATGTATTATGAATTTAATGTGTTTGAATGTGTGATATTGTGAATAGAGGATAAAGATGTTTGTTGGTATGTTGTGATGAGATATCCGTGATACACCCCGCCCAAATATAATAATATTACCGCATTTGAATTTTTTTCACTATTGCCGTGGAAAAGCTCTAAATAAATTTTACATTTGGCCTTGGTTTGAAGGCGAATGCTACTAGATTTGAAAATTATCAAGGGTCACCTAAAATCAGACTGTTAGCAAAATAAAAACTAACTAACGCATCCTTAAAATCTAGTGACGTAAAATTTCAACCTATAACCACTACTACTACTAGTTTGAATTTTTCAAGGACAAGCCTAATGGGAAAATTGGACACACTAATTGAATTTTTTTTTTAACTAGCGTATTATAAAAATCTATTAATAACAACAGCCTAAGCAACCGTTGCTAGGGCACATTTTTTCCCACTACCGCCAAGGTTTAAAATAAAGCATTTGAATCTTTAACAACAAGCGGGCAAGTCCCACCCCCAAAAAACGCACACACGCTTTTGGTAGAAACGAACGCTAGACATTATGGCGGTAACCTACTTGTTACACCGTCTTTAACAAGCGAGAGAGGGGAAAGGACGGATCACAGTGACAAAACCAAGCCTAACTTGTAATTTGAAATTGACACAATAATAGTCCAACTTGTAAATGTGTGCAGAGAAAAGGGGAAAGGAAGGAAAGCTTAGATACGTATTTCTTCATTGAGAGAGAGAATAAATAAAAGGGATGCTTTGAAAATAGAGCAATATTGTTTAAAATAATATAATAACTTGTATGACCTTAGAAAATTGATTACATAAATATTTTAGTGGAATAAAAGAAAAACCATAAATTAGAGGGAAAGTATACAGATGAAAATGAAGATAAAGAAATAAATAAAACCTATCTAGAAGGATAGAGAACAGTTGTCTGTTTAATAATCACTTTCCATTGCAAAAATCGGCCAAAAATTAACCAAGATATAGGGGAATTCAAAATTGAGACAGACGGACAGACTCACTAATAACATCGCTCAATTTTGAAAATCTTCGGCTAAGTCAACTGAGATTGACTTATTTTGATTGGGTAAGGCTAGTTTAGGAAAAGGGAGGTAAAACTAAAGATTTGCCAGCCAACGCGAAACATATTTCTACACAGTAAGATTAAAATCAGACTGACAAACGTATTGATAAACGCTCAAAATGTTTGGGGTTTTCAAAAGAGTCAAATTTTGGACGCGTTGTTTCATTGGCTGGTGAGATTGATAATAGGAAAGGAAGACAAGGCTAGAACGCCATTTGATAACAAAATTTTCTACCAAGTGAAGATTGAGAGCAGAGGTAAAGCTTTCGGACGAAAGTCTTTGCAGTCTGGACGAGGAGGCGATCTATATTTGTGCCAAAGATTGCCAGTCAATCTATTACTTGTGTGTGAATTATTTCATTGATTGCGGTAAGCTAAATAATTTATTGCTATATATTATTAATATGTAGAGGCAAACCCAGATAAGGGCGCCCAAAACTTTGTGTTACACGACATTGCTATTGGAAGAAGAATATGACATCCTAGGAAGCACATGCATGCCTAAAGCAGACGTATAGAGGAATTAAATAGAATTGTATTTGAGTATTGAATATTGCCATAAATAAATATTACAACTGTAAGACCAGGAACTACTGGCAGGCCTCAGTGTTTAATGAACACATGTAAACATGCCTAGGATGCTTATACAAAAGAAAAGAAAACAGGATCGTAAGGAGAACTGTAAACTCCATCTGATTGTATGGAGGCGAATTAATGTTTAAAATGACAATGGCGTAACAGCTATATGGAAGCAGAATGTAGGAAGTGAAGTCAAATAAATTAGGGGCTGGTGCACTTGTTTTGCACACGAGGTTGACCCCACATTTTATTACGATTTGGTTAGTTGTGGAAATTATAAGCCAGCAGGTAAAAAGGCGGGGATGTCCTTCTGTTACAGGGTTGCGGTGCCTGTTACGACTGGTGACAGGAAGTCTGATGAAAACATAAGCTGAGGAAATTGAAGGCCTCAGCTGAGCTCTGTACTGTATTTGTTGGCCGGAGAAAGACTCCTGGGCTGAAGTTGAAAGAACTACATTATTCTACATCTGATCACAGAAATAAGGTGAAAGTACCATAGCTGGGCAACCTGTCGGTTCATCGAGTACACAATTTCCACAAACGTGACCCAAGTTATGGGGTATGATGATACATACAGCCCCCAGCACTATTGACTTTCACTAATTAACATTTAGTATATCAGTCTGTGAATACTCCTACGGGAACATTTTTATATTTCCAGAAAGAGACAAAGAGTCCTCATTATTTATTTTGTATATGTAAACTACATTTTCTTCAGTTTTAAATATTCCTGTCCCAAAAGAATTGAGGTACAGAAAATTAAAAATTGTATAATACTGTTTTAACGTTCACAACAGTCTTATTTCAGTCAATTTCATTGAGTTACAGTTGTGTTTGTTGTGTTGTGCACAATATCACTACACTTGCATCACCCTAGACACGTAGCCATAATAATACATCACAACTCTAAAAATACTACCCAGTGTGAGATCTCAGAGAGGTAGCGATAGGTCCCCTGAGAACACATCAACATCATCATCAACTATTAAACTCAGGGTCTTACATAGCTTGACCTCACACTGTGGACACGCACATTTATATTTTCTTTATAACATCTATAACCTCTCAGGTGAATCACACCACATATGTGATAACATAAGCAGATAATAAAAAATGTGTGATACTGTTAACATAGTTTGTGAACGTGTAAAATTATGAATAACAGAGCTTATGAATGTGTGGTGTAGTGAGTAAAGAAAGATATAATGAATGTGTGATGTTGTCAATAACAAAATAAAGACACCTGAATGCATATTATTGTGAATAATGATGCTCCCAAGATTCACTTACATAAAAGTGTAAGCACATACAAGATGGAAAAAAAGAAAAGGTAGGAGTGTCGGAGAAAGAGTGAAAGAGAATTGTGGGTGTATTTACGACATTTGCACTAAGATTATTTTTGATGATACTAGTGAGGTATAAAGAACAGCAAGCTAGGAGTGTTTTTTTTTCCATTGTTTCTTTTTTTTTTCTACCCAGTGTTATTACCCTTCGCTTCCAAATGAAACATAGGCCTTCAGTAAATTCACACCAAACCTTCTTGTACTGTGCCATTCGTTTGAGATCTTTCCATGTTTTCTTTTATTCCTGTCATGTCTGTCTGCAGTTCCCATATGTTTTTCAGTATCCTTCTATTTTTCCTACCTAGGAGATTTCAGGATAAGGATCTCCTTGTACTGATGGGGTCGTTCACATTCGGGGTCAAAATTTTGTGACGATAAGGGGTTTTGAATAAGATGGAGTCACACATAAATATAAGTCATACTCGCTTCTTACATAAAATATATTTCTACTTTTGTCCACAATAGTTACATTTTATACGCAATAGATAACAACTCCCTCTTGGAAGAATGATATCCCCAATATATATATATATATATATATATATATATGTATATATATATATATATATATATATATATATATATATATATATATAATATATATATATATATATATATATATATATATATATATATATATATATACGAGGGAAGGTCAAAAAGTAATGCCTCCTATTTTTTAATGTATGTAAATACTGTATCGGTGTGCAATTTGTAAATTTAGCAGGATTCCCCAAACACACTTCTGCGCTGTATAGCATTACCAACCTGTTTCAGTAACAGGTGGCACCACTGTAACTGTTTAAAAATGGCTGCCAAAGACGTTCGGTTAAAACAACGTTATGTCATAAAATTCCTCAATGCTGAAGAAAAACCATAGCCATCAACCTCCTGCCCCGTTACGAAACTGAGGAAGAGTTTTTATCGAATATTGTGACAGGTGATGAGACTTGGGTTCATTTTTTTTTAACCAGAATCCAAGAGGCAGTCAATGAAATGGCATCACACAACATCGCCGACAAGAAAGAAGTTCAAAAGTTTACCATCTGTGGGAAAAGTTATGGCCTCCATGTTTTTGGATGAGAAGGGTGTGATTCTTCTCGACTTCTTGGAACATGGAAACGTGGTGAATGCAGGCTGTTACATTGAAACGTTGAAGAAGCTTAGAGGTCGTCTTCGGCGACTTTACCCATTAAAAGATCAGAGAACTGCATTACTGTTGCACGATAATGCCACGCCACACACCGCTAAACGCACCATTGATGCGATTGCAGAATTTGGCTGGACATTATTACCACATCCCACTTAAGTCCCGATCTTCCACCTTCTGACTTCCATCTGTTTGGACCACTGAAAGAAGATCTTCGCGGACATCACTTTGAGGACATCGAGACCCTTAAACGCGCCGTACGCCAGTGGTTTAGGAAAAAGGACACACATTTTTACCGTGCGGGGATACATGCCCTTGTGAGAAGATGGACAAAAACTGTAACAAATAACGGAGACTACATTGAGAAATACATTTTTGAAGTTCAGACTTGGGGAATTTCAATGTGAATTTTATCTGGTTTCTTGCCTATTGAATGAAATTAAAAATTACGAGGCATTACGTTTTTGACCGTCCCTCATATATATATATATATATATATATATATATATATATATATATATATATATATATATATATATATATATATATATATATATATATATATATATATATATATATATATATATATATATATATATATATATATATTACTTTGCCAAAAAAAAATGGCAGTCATATTGCTCAGCTAAATATGCTTAAATCTAATTAAATATGCATGTTCTGCCCCAAATTTGCACTCCACTTAAGTGAGCAAACACTACCAAAAGTAAAAAAAAATTAGCGGAGAGTAAAGTCCCTTGATAATAGAGCAGACGTCAATTTCTAATGCTAGTGGCAGAAAGTGGATACAAAGTCAAAGTGTATGTTAATTTCACAGCTTTGGAATGAAGAAAATCAAACATGTTCCAACATTTCTAAAACCTTGAACATTCCTGAGCGGACTGTCTACTGAGTTGTGAGTAAATTAAAAGCAGGTTATGGAATCGAGCGAAAAGAAGGTAGTGGGAGGCCAAGAATTTTGAACACAAAGGACCATCGGCGTCTCTCCCAAATCGTTCGGGCTGGGCCAATGAAGAGTGTAGAAAACATATGGCAGCGCATGATCTAGTTGGGAAGCCCAGAGGTATCTAATGCTACTGTCAACCGGTAGCTACACAGGATGAATTACACAAAAAAGCGGGTAATTTCGTCACCATTGCTCACAGAGATTCACAAACAGATGCGCTTGAACTGGTGCCACGAACAACAAAATTTGTCATGGGACAATGTGTTTTTTTTTTTCAGATGAATGTTCTGTTTAGTCTTATCCTGCCCAAATAAATATTTGGACGAAAGACTCTGTAACGCCTGTGTACCAGCGACCGAAACATACCCAGAAATTCTATCTTTGGGGAGGGGTGTCAGCAAGAGGTGCCACCCCACTGTGTGTTTTCACAGGAATTCTCACGAAAGAAAGGTACATCGACACACTAGAGGGACACCTTCTGCCATTTATGCAGGTCATGTACCCCGATGGGTGCACATTTCAACATGACAATGACCCAAAGCATACAGCTCATACCACCAAAGCATGGCTGCAAGAGAAGAATGTGATAGTGCTGAAGTAGCCCAGCTACAGTCCCGACCTAAACCCAATTGAAAGCGTTTGAGCACTACTCAAGAATCATTTAAAAAAGAGTAGACTCAGTGACGTTTAACAATTGAAGAAGGTAGCTGAAAAATACTGGGACAGTCTGACTCACAATTACCTACAAACACTTGTGGGAAGAATGCCTCGCCGCATCCATGCTTGCCTTGCTGGAGAAGGCAACATTATATTGTACTGAAACCACAGTTAATAGATAGAAGATACCAATCTTCCTGTGGACATACAGTTTTTATTATTATTTGCCCCCATCGAGGCCAGCTCTTTGACGTGGAGATGGGGCTCAAGTACAGCCATCAGCGGCTGAAAAACCAAGACTGGCCAGGCCCTCCTACACTCGAGCAAGACCACAGTCTGCCCTAGCAAGTCAAGGTGCTGAAGACGGAGGCAACCAGCCAAGAGGCACACCACAGCAATCAGGATGCCACGCACATGCGCTATGGAAGTATGCCTATATCTGCAAAACGTTATGGCACTCGCCCTGTGACGGACACCCAGGCAGGCGCAATGCCGGGCCCTCTGCCTCGGAAGAGCCCAACCCCTACTACTGGGGGTCCTTCTCAATTGCCCCGTGGAGCCAGGAGGCATGAGAATAGAGCTACTGGCCAAGCAAAGAAAAGACCATTTAAAATAATGCATTGGAATGCTGAAGGCATCAATAGTAAAAAAGACGGCTACAGCAAAAAATTGAGCTCGAAAATATCTTGAATGAAGAGCAAGTAAATGTATGTTGCTTGCAAGAAACCCAACTCAACAAGGACATAGCCTTCAAAATCAGAGGCTACCAGTGCTACCGATCTGACCGAATAGACAGGCGAAAGGGTGGAATACTGACACTCGTGAGGAATAACATCAGTGCATGTCAGCTTGAAACATATATGGAGGGGGCGGAATACCAGATGCTTCATCTCAGGACAGAAAGTTCAGAATTCCACCTGCTCAATTACTACTGTCCGAGCGACCGCCCACTGGCACTAGATACAATCCCAGCAAAAGAAAGACTGATTGCATGTGGAGACTTCTTCTTCTTCTTCGTTCGCCCTGAAAAGGACGGTGGTTGCGTTGTGTCTGTTTACGCCTAAGCTGTGATATCTGCACCTTTCGGTCGACACATCCGACTTCTGCACGGCATTTTTTAGGACCGGGTTTGCCTTCCCATTGCGATCCACACTCGCTCAGCCAGCCTGCACTGCTGCAGACTGTTTCCAAGACCACCACGTGGAGGTGGAGTGCGGTCTTGACCAGCTCTGGTTCGCTGGTCCTGACGCAGGCAGTCAAGCTATGAGTCGCTGACTGCGGTCTCTATTGCTGCGTCTTATGTGGAGACTTCAACAGCCACTCACAGAGCTGGGGCTATGATCACATGGACAGGAGAGGTGAGGAGCTTGAAAACTGGCAGGATGACAATGGGCTTATCCTGATTAACCAGCCAATCGACCCACCAACCTTCTACTCGAGATCATGGCACACCACCTGTACACCAGACCTGGCATTCCACTCACCCGGCCTGGGGTGGAACACCACACGTGTTGTAGGGAAATAACTTGGAGGCAGCGACCACCGGCCAGTCTTCCTAATTGTGGAAAATGAACTTGTCAAGGAGATCAGCACTCTCTCTAGGTGGAACTACAAGAAGGCAGACTGAACAATGTACCAGCATCGTACCAGTATACTGGCTAGAGATCTGACTGTAGACAAAGACATCAATAAGCTAGTCGATGAATTCAGCAGATGCATATTACAGGTTGCTCGTGAAACAATACCTAGAGGGGCTCATAAGCACTACAAACCATATTGGAATAGTGAACTAGAGCAACTGCACAACGACGTGGAAACATCTCGAAAGCAGGCAGAGACCAGTCCATGCCAAGAACACCACAATAACTACCAGCAAGCTAAGGCCAAATTTCAAAGGGCCAAGTTGCAGGCCAGGCGAAGAAGCTGGAAGGAGAAAACAGAGTCCTTGAACTTCGAAAGAGATAAGAGGAAACTGTGGAAGCTGGTAAAACAACTTAATGATGAAGGTGCAGGGAGAAACTCAAGGATTGCTCTGTACAAAGAGGGAAACATCCTCATGGGAAAACAGGCAGCTGATCACTTTGCAGACTCCTTTGCTAAAGACAACAACATCGAAGTTAGCCCAGAGAAGCAACAGGAGACTCGTGAGAAACAACACGCAGGACGAGATGGAACCATACCTGAAGTTATGGAGGCACCAATCACATTCAGAGAACTGAAGCTTGCAATATCCAAATTGAAAATGAGAAAGTCGCCAGGAGTTGATAGAGTGTCCAATGAAATGATTAAGAACTTGGGAACCGCAACAAAAACAAAGCTGCTGCAGATCTTCAATATCTGTTGGAACTCAGGCAGAGTTCCACAGACCTGGAGGGAAGCAATCATGATACCACTCCTAAAACCAGGAAAAGACAGTTCCACTGCCTCTAGCTACAGACCAATCAGCCTTACAAGCTGCCTCTGCAAAACAATGGAACGTATCATCAACCTCAGGCTACAGTGGTACCTTGAAAGTGAAAACCTTCTTGTACCACAGCAGGCGGGCTTTAGGCAGTGTTATTCCACCGAAGATCAGGCAACTTACCTTTCCCAAGAGATTGAGGATGCGTTCCAAGATAAGAAACTGGTACTAGCAGCATGGATAGATCTAAGGAAAGCATTTGACAAGGTTTGGAAAGAAGGGCTTCTGAAGAAACTGAGAAATTGTAGAGTGAATGGTAAGATGTACAAATGGGTGAAAGCATACCTGCATAACAGAAGAGCCCGAGTACAACTAGGTGGCCTCAAGAGTAAGAAAATTCTACTGCGTCATGGCGTCCCTCAGGGAGGGGTTCTGTCCCCCACACTTTTCCTAGTCTACATCAACGACCTGGTTGCTGAACTACCACATGGAATGAAAGTGGCAATGTACGCTCATGACCTGGTAATATGGTGCACAGATGAGCATGCAACAGTGGCCACCAAACTGCTACAAAGAGCTATAGATGCCTTAACCTCATGGGCGAATAGATGGTGTGTCAGCATCAACACAGACAAGTGCAGCACTACGCTCTTCACCCTCTCTCCCAAACAAAAAGCTGGTGTCATCAAGATAAACGAAGAGCTCCTGAGAGAAGATAAACAACCCACCTATCTCGGAGTTACATTCGATGATAGGCTGACATGGAAGCAGCACATCAACAAGGCAGCAACAAAGGCCAGGAGGAAGTTAGCCATCCTGAGAAAACTAAGTGGAACCACATGGGGAGCCAGCGGGAAAATACTTAGTAAAGTTTACCAGCAGGGCATACGACCACACCTGGAATATGGGTCAGCTGCGTGGTGTCCAGCATCAAACACCACATTACAAGATGTGGTGAAGTGGGATGTTATAAATATTTATAGGGGACTTAGTGTACTGACTGAGATCAGCTGTGAAGGTATATATATCTAATAAGAGTAGTGTATTATATATAACCTTACTTGCTGCCACATATGTATACCTCAGTCAGAATTATTCTGGAATAGTGTGATGACTACGTTATATGTCTAGGGTATGTGTATGATGAAGTGTAAGTCAAAACAACAACAGACAGATAAACAATTTAATTTATTCCACTACACTTGACAACACTGTGACACTCACATACATAAAACACTCTACAAGGATATCTTAAAGGAGTCACTGATAACTTTTCAAATAACAATATGTATTCATTGCTGTCATGAATGTATATGTGTCCTGATTCAAATACAAAGGGAACCAGGAATCACAATCAATTTTAATTACAAGTTATATGTACAGAATTTATCAATATGAATCTTGTAGTGACATATATTTTTAATAGTATCCTATGTGTGTCAGTTGTGTAGTAGTAATATGAGGTAATATTGGTTTTGTTTTGTTCAAGCTCTGTTGGTATTTGTCATCATGACTTCAATAGTTTGTCTTTATTGGAACTAGTATTGGAGATGTTCTCAGTTCCTGATATTAAAACAATTAAATTCCCCTCTTAATTGTATTTTACACTGTCATTTTAAGATGGGGGTACATAATGTTGAGCTCAGCTGGCCACATCAGCTTATCTTGCGTGATGGCGGCAGGAAAAGACTCCTCTGCTCGATTTCTCCCCTGGGCTCTGGAGACACCTCACTGATAGCTAAATGGACCAAGGAGTATGCTGTCCGACTCTGGATTTCAGCAAAGCTCTGACCAGGAGCTGCTCAATAACGTCAAGACCACGGTCCCTGAAAACAAGAAGGATGTACCTTCTACTTCATAACTAATTGATACTCTAGTTCTACACTGAGCACAATACATCACAAACATTGAGTTCAGAGCGTTAGGCCAACTGTCAGCTTCATCTGAAATACTTTATACCAGTATTAACCTCCTTAATGGTTACTACGCCTCTGCACTTCCAGCATTATTTCTTTCTAGTCAATCATCTAGGTGTCAGTGTACTGTTTGGCCATTCCATGCTGTTTTACTTTCCTCCGACACCTTCTGTTCAGGCTGGAGCATTATAGGCTTTACATCATGTTTGCTACTGAACTACACATATATACAGGCATAAATTAACAATTCACATTCAATTTTCATTAAAAGATACTGAATGTTTCAAGCTTACCACAATTCATGGAAATAAACACAGATACGTTGACTAGCAATGAATTCTGGCACAAATCTTCTTCTTCTTCTTCTTCTTTGATCCATAACCGCCAACCGTCAAAGCAGTCAGCGGCCATCACGCCTGGTGGCGTCTTGTAGGGCAGCAACAAATTGATTCCACTTTGCTCGGTCGGCGGCCATCCTTCGTACAGTGCCCCAACTGTGGTTCATTCTTTGCATCTCAGCTTCCACAGTTCTCCGCCAAGTTGTTTTTGGTCGGCCTCTCTTTCGCTTTCCCTCGGGGGTCCATAGCATAGCTGTTCTTGCGATGGTATCAGGGTCCCTTCTGAGGACATGGCCAACCCAACTCCAGCGTCTGCCAGCTATGATGGTGTGCATGTCCTCCTGGTTACTCCGAATAAGTAGTTCTTGGTTGCTGATGGTGTTTGGCCAAAAGATTCGGAGAATTTTCCTTAGGCAGATTGTGTGGAAGGAGGACAGTTTCGACATTTCCTTCTCTGTTACTCTCCAACATTTCGCACCATAGAGAACCACAGAAAGTACGCAGCTCTCATACAGTCTTAATTTGGTGTTTGTGCTGTACTGGGAAGACTTCCAAATGTTGTTGAGAATAGCAAAGGCTGTTCTCGCTTTATTCATTCTGTTGTTAATGTCCTTGCTTGTTCCGCCGTCAGGTGTTACTATGCTTCCTAGGTAAGTAAATGTGTCTGTCTGTTCTAACTTCTGGTTCCTTACTGTTATTGGCTCAGGATTGCCCACATTTAGTGTCATGACCTCTGTCTTCTTCAGATTGATGTTCAGGCCAACCTGCTGGCCATACTTATTCAGTCTATCAGTTTTGTCTTGAATGTGTTGGTGTGAATGCGCGAGCAGTGCAATGTCATCTGCATATTCCAAATCTTCCAGTGTAGAAAACGTTGTCCATCTAATTCCTCTTGGACTGCCCTCTGTTGTCTGGCGCATCACCCAATCTATGACTGTCAAAAATAATGTTGTTGATAAGGGGCATCCCTGTCGTACTCCTGTTTTCACTTCGAAAGTTACATTACTCGATCCAACACTGCACGTAAAGTTAGAATAGAGGCTTTTTATAATGGAAACAATGCGGCTGGGAATTCCATAAGCCCTCAGAATTTTCCATAGGCTGTCCCTGTGTATGCTGTCGAAAGCCTTTTCAAAATCAACAAAGTTAATGTACAGCTGTCTCTGCCATTCTGAGCACTGTTCTATAATGTTCCTGAGGGCAAATATATGATCTGCACATCTTCTGTTCTTTCTGAAGCCCGCTTGTTCTTTCCTCAGTTTATGGTCAACTGCTTTTGAAATTCTCTGGATGATTATCCTGCCTAGTATTTTGCTGGGAACTGAGAGGAGGATAATTCCTCTCCAGTTGTTGCAGTCTGCAAGGTCGCCCTTCTTGGGCAATTTGACAATTGTTCCTTTACTCCACTCTGTTGGTGTTGTCTCAGTTTCCCAGACTTGTGCAAATAGTGGTTCTAATAGTTCTGCTGCTAGTTCAGGGTCTGTCTTGAATAGCTCAGCATTCAGATTGTCGTGACCAGGCGCTTTTCCATTTTTTAGCCCTTTGATAGCTGTGATAATTTCTTCTTTTCGTGGAATGTCTGTATTTACGTCTAAGTCACTTTCAGCCTCAGGAACATTCAGCTGAGTCTCTGGTGGTTCCTTATTCAGTGTTTCTCTGAAGTGCTCTGCCCACCTTGTTTCCTGCCCCTGTGCTGTGGTGGTGAGATTTCCTTGCTTGTCTCTTACTAACGTTATGTTGTTTGCACCTCGTTTTCCACTGATAGCTTTAGTTATTTTATAAACTGTGCTTTGTTCATTTCTCAGTGCTGCCTCTTCTGCCTGTCTTGCAAGGTCATCCAGAAATGTCCTTTTGTTAGCACGGGTTTGACGTTTTACTTCCTTGTCCAGCTGACTGTACTGTTCACTATATATTGCCTTTAACCTGGGAGACTTAGCTTCTGTTTTCTTCCTTTTCATTTCCTTTCTCTTCGCTATGGTGTTTAGCGTTTCTGGTGTTATCCAGTCTTGGCTCTTTCTTTCCTGGAATCCCAAGCATGACTTGCTGCTTTCTTTATATATTGTTGAGATGGTGTTGAATTTCTGGTCCACATCGTCGGTCTCTGTTCTTTCCTGGCTTTTGGTAATCAGATATCGTCTCTTTACGTCGACCACAAACGCTTTTCTGGTGAGGGGGTCCTTAAGTTTCGTGATGTTGTATCTTTTCTGTTTGACTGCAACTGGTCCAGCAGCTCTGAGTTTCACCTTCAGTCTTGCTACTACTAGGTGATGATCACTTCCCACATCTGCGCCTCTTCTTACTTTCACGTCTTGTAGTGCATGTCTCCATCTGCCATTGATCATTATGTGATCTATCTGGTTTTTGTCTCGTCCGTTTGGTGATTCCCATGTTAACTTGTGCACTTCTTTGTGTTGAAAAAGTGTTCCTCCGATGACCAGGTTGTTAATACTGCAGAAGCTTATTAATTTGTCCCCATTCTCATTTACTGTTCCACTGCCGCATTTCCCCATTACTCTTTCGTTATAATTATTGTGTGTTCCAACTTTCGCATTTAGGTCTCCCATTACTATAATAAGATCGTACCTGGGTACAGTTTCCATTTCCTTTTGTACCTGTTGATAGAACTCGTCCTTGATCTCTTCGTCGCTGTCATTTGTTGGTGCATAACATTGTATAATTGTGGTGTTGGTGAATCTCCCTCTCAGTCTTGCTCTTATTAGTCTGTTGTTAATGGGTTTCCATTCCAGTAGAGACCTTTCCATTCCTTTCTTAAGGATAATGGCTACACCCTCGTTGTGCTGACCGTCCTCTCTACCAGAATAAAGTACTGTTTCCCCTGTAGCTGTTTTTATTCTCCCCATCCCTGTCCATCTGCTCTCGCTTATTCCCAGGATATGTAGTTTGTAGTTCCTCATCTCTGCTGTAATCTGTCTCAGCTTTCCTGCCTCGTTCATAGTTCTGACATTCCAAAATCCAATTCTGGTTTCGTGTTTTGCGGTCTGGGCATCCGTTTTCATGCCAGTGGCTTCCTTTCGGCTTTCACCACTGTCAGTCATACGAGCCTGAGACTCCGGATGTCCGTCCCGCATCAAAGTATTTCCATTTATTGCTGTTTCCGTAACGTGTGTGATTTTTTTACACAGACAGGGGTGTCAGCCCTGTGCTAAAACCCCCAACCTGGAGGACCAGGGTACCAGCTTTTGTCTGACCCCTACCCACGCAGACCAGTCCAGCATGGTTGAACCTACCAGGAGTAAAACTCCCACTGGCATAGCTCTGGGGATTGTCAGGGTACACAAGCTGCCATACCGCTACAAGGTATAGGTACCATTGATGGCAGTCTGGCACAAATACTGGCACAAATTCCCATCTGCTTATGTTCCAGGCTTTTATTTAGCAAAAATATGAGCTGGCTTCAACGCACTGTTGCTTCATCAAGCTTATTTGAACTAGTGGTCTCGAACTAACGCTCCTAAGTGAGTATATCAGCGAGTCTGGCCAATGGAGCCACGTTTCGACAAGTGTTTGAAAAAATTTTAACTTCCTACGTCTCCCCTAACAACCAAGGATAGCATTTATAGTCCGACTAATCGTGTTTAGCCTTACATATCATTCCAGCCAATCAGTTCAAATGTAACTTGTGGCCCATTTCCCGTACAATGGTGGTTTAAAAAATCTACCACTGAGCGATTCTGATTTTGGGTGTTGTCTGACAGCACCATCATTTTATTTTGGCTATAACTTGTTAATTCCTAGACTATTTGCATAACACTTAACATATTCTTTGTCATCAAGCCCTAAGGAACCCATTATACAATTTTAAAAGAGCTAAGTGGCTGCGTTCAAAATATGCAATTTCTTCTACCTCCTGTTTCGAAGATGTGCTGTCTGGGTACTGTAATGTTTTCAAACGTAAACCCATCTATTGTCATCTTTCCTAATAAGAGTTTTTCAGGATTTAAAAACCTAACTCTGGGAAGGTTAGTGTTTTTATCACTGTCCGTCCGAAAAAGTTAGTGCATGTGGCCTTACACGCGTGATAGTAGTAATTGTGTATCGCGCGACGCGTGTTTAGTGTTGCACGTGTTCGGCTTTATGCCTCTCCCTTCTCTCTATCCTATAGTCCATCTGTCTTTAGTTACGCCGTGTATAAAATGGAATGAATGAAATATTAAAATTAGGTCATTGTTCAGCTTGCGTATCTCACTGTTTTTCCAAGAAATACAGCACACGTTTCATTGAAGAAAGCGGGTAATAATACAGTAGGCTTTTACTATCAACGTGAAGGCGTTACAATTTGCCGACGAAGTAGAAAACAAGGGGGATTTCGAGTACAGTCATTGTGACCGCACTGTTCTTTACCATTCTTCTTCCTTTTATTAAATTTATTTGTTAGGCTTTGCATTTACGTTTTAATTTATATATGGGGATTAGAATAATTCATGACATCTCCCCTCTTAAAACAGACATTATATGTCAGTCCTTTATTCTATATACACATAGAGAAATTTATTATTATTTCTGGGGTTTACGGTGATTCTCATCACACGGATGGCGGCTTAAAAAATCCGCTCCCAAATTTGTTTTTCCAGATATATACTCAATGCTAAAATTATAGGGAGCCAGAAGCAAGGACCATCGGAGTAACCTAGAGTTCTCATGCCTAGCCTGGGCTAGAAACGATAAAGGTTTGTGGTCCGTTTGCAACTTAAATGCCTTCCCATACAGATAAATATTGAATTTCTTTATTGCCCATATTACTGCAAGACATTCTTTTTCGCTAGTTGAGTAGTTGATTTCAGCTTTATTCAACTTTCTGCTAGCATATGCCACTGGGCTTAATTCCCCATCCAATGCATCTGATT
This sequence comes from Oreohelix idahoensis, assembly GCA_024509875.1. Classification (NCBI taxonomy): domain Eukaryota; kingdom Metazoa; phylum Mollusca; class Gastropoda; order Stylommatophora; family Oreohelicidae; genus Oreohelix; species Oreohelix idahoensis. The sequence goes on along the minus strand of JAMPIV010005638.1, from coordinate 473,868 downwards.
TCTGTAGTAGAGTTGCACCTAACCCAATATTACTTGCATCCGTCCTTACTATGAATTCTTGACTTAAGTCAGGTAATTTCAAAATGGGTTTACTTGTGAGCTTTTCCTTCAATTCTTGGTAAGTCATTTCACATTGTGGTGTCCATGTAATGCGATCTGGATGTCCTTTACGTGTCAAATCAGTTAACGGTGCACATATGGAATTAACGTTTTTGATATACTTCTGGTAGAAACCACATAATGAGACAAAGGATCTCACGTCCTTCTTGGTTTGTGGTCTCGGGGCTTTCTTTAGTTTCTCTAAATTCTTTGGGTCAGGGGTCATGTTTCCCTGATAAACTGTGTGTCCCAAAAATTCCAATTCTTTACATCCAACGCAACATTTGGTTGGTCGGGCTGTTAAATTTGCTTCCCCAAGTCGATCAAACAGCATCTTCAGAGAGTCAATGTGTTCCTCAAATGTTTCTGTTGCTATCAGGATATCATCCATGAAATTTGTTATACATGGATTATTCAGAGGGTCCAATAATTTTCTCATCATTCTAGAGAAGACACTAGGCGCATTCTTCAATCCAAATGGCAATCTATTAAACTCATAGTGTCCTTCTGAGGTACTAAAAGCTAGGTATGGTCTAACCTCAGGCTTTACTGGAATCTGATAATATCCTTTACTCAGATCCACTTTTGAGAAATATTTAGCTTTATTTAGTCTGGCAAACAGCTGATTTGTATCCGGCAATGGATCCACCTGTCCTTCTGTAATAGCATTCAGTCTCCTGTAATCTATACAGAGTCTATGTTCTCCAGAGGGCTTCCTTAAGAGTACAACACCGGAACTATACGAAAGATTCACTGTGTGAAATAATTCCTTCCTTCAATAGATAGTCTATCTCTTCCTTCAAAGCTTTCTCCTTAGCAAACGGAATCGAATATGGTTTCATACAGACAGGTGTGGGGTCTATCAGTTTCATATCATATTCCAATAGGTTTGTATGCCCTGGTCGGTCTGTTAACACCTCTGCATGATTATTTAGAACCTGTTGCACTCTCTCTTTCTGAGTTTTCGTTAAATGTGTACTGATTTTCACCTGTGCTGCTGTCTCACAGGGGTGTAATGGATACTCAAATGATGAAAGTGGTTCCTTTTTCATCTCCATGGCGATGGACAAGGTCAACAAGTGTGTCTCCTCCTGATGTTCTCTTTCCAAATATTTCTTCAGGAGATTCATATGATAGATTTTTTCTTTCCCCTTCTTATCTATCTTATAATTTGTTCTAGACACCTTCTCTAGAACTGTATATGGACCCTGCCATCCAATTTGTAACTTATTCTGACTCCCGGACAAAAGAAGCAGTACTTTCTCTCCCACAGCCAAATTTCTGTCTTTCGCCTTCCTGTTATAATAGGCAGCATGTTTCTTCCTGGCTTGTTTCAAATTTTCATTGGCAAGTTTCCAGCCAGTTTTTAAACGAGTGGTCAGCTCATTCACATATTGGTATGAAGATGTAATGTTTTCCTCTGCCTTTTCATCAGTCCACGTTCTTAACAAAGCTTCGAGTGGACCTTTTATTGGCCTTCCAAACAATAATGTTGCCGGGGCCATACCGGTTGAACTATGGGGTACCTCCCGATAAGCAAAGAGGGCGGCGTGCAGGTACTGGTCCCATGTATCTGGTTTTTCGTGTGCCAACTTTCTCAGGATCGACATCAATGTGCCGTTAAATCTTTCCACTTGGCCGTTCCCTTGGGGATGATACACACTACAATGGAAGTGTTTGGCCTGGAAGATCCTGAAAACTTCTTCAGTTAGTTTCCCCTTGAACTGAGAGCCATTATCAGTCAAGATTTGATTGGGAAAGCCTAACCTTGTGAAAATTGTGAGCAATGCCTCTGCCACATGTTTAGAATCAATCGATGACAGGGCTACTGCCTCTCCCCACATAGAACAAGTGTCCACCAGAGTCAGAATGTAGCTGTTCCTTCTCTTGGTTCGGGTGAGAGGTCCCACAAGATCCACGGCAACTCTCTCAAAGGGTGTTCCCACTATGGGCATTTCCCCCAGAGTTGCTGGTGCAGTCCAATGTTTAGGTGCTACTCGTTGGCACTCTGGACAGGATTTTACATATCGTTTGATATCTTCAGTTATTCCTGGCCAGAAATAGTGACAAGCTATTCGCTGTCCTGTTGCGCTGATTCCCATATGACCACTGAAGGGAATCGCATGCCCTAGTTCCAACACTTTAGTCCTATATGAAGTGGGAAGGACCAGCTGTCCGTGACCATTGGATTCAGATCCAGCCTTCCTATATATCAGTTTGTTCTTCATATAAAACTCTCCCTTGCCTGGAGGTGTATGAGATTTGGGCAACTTCTTGAAACATGGCTTGAGTGTTTTGTCCTCAGCCTGTGCCTTCCTCATCTCATCTGGATGAGTATTTATTGGATTATCCTCCACCTTTTTTTACTGTGATCTGGTCTGCACTGTTGCCAATATCACAGGTCTCTTGGGATTCCCCAAGAAGACATATCTACACCCCAATATCAGAGGGTAGATTGGCTCATTTATCACTGCTGCTTTTATGATTCCTTCCACATATCGCGTTTTCACTTTTATTCGGGCGACGGGAAGTGTCATGGTAGCTACATCCTTGGTTGCAGTTTGAATCTCCACTGTTTCTGTGGTGTATTGATCGGCCTGCACCAGGTGAGAACTCACAACGGAATCGTAATCTAAACCGGTATCATATAAACATCTTATAGTGACACCATTACAGATGACATCTTCACACACTGGGGGGTGGTATGGTTCCTGTAATTCTTCAGGTTTGCCCTTCTTTTCCTTTTTCCCCGATGTCATAGCAGCAAAATGAGGAGGTTTCCTTCTGCAATAGTCAGTGTCATGATTGTTCATCTTACAATTTTTACACCACCTTTTTCCTTGGTTGAAAGATTTTCTTTCATCATATTTCCTTTCATCGAATTGTGGGGTTTTATTTTTATTTTCATACCGTGGCCTATCAAACTGGTGCTTACCTTTGTTTTGATCCCTAGGATCAAATTTATTAAAGTTCTGTGGTGCCCTAAAGTTATCCACTTGTTTCTTTTTATTACCTGTTACCTCTGCTTGAGCTGCTTGATACCTTTCAGCAACATTTAGCAACTCATCCAGCCTCTCTGCACCTTGTTCCATGAGAAACTTTCTCAGGTCTGGAGCCATGGACTCTCTTAATTGCTCTATAAGGACCATTTCCTTAAGATCTTGGGTTTTCCCCAGAGAAGTCCATTTCTCCAAGTATGTCTCTATTCGTGCAGAGAACTGGTGATAGGTTTCACCTGACAGTAGTTTAGCATTCCTAAATTTTTTCCTATAAAATTCTGCATTCTTTTCATATCTTAACAAAAGAGCCTGCTTTAGCATGTCATAATTTTCCTGATCACCTCTGCTCATTTTTGCAAAAACTTCATAAGCTGCCCCACGAAGTCCTTGAGATAACTTTAAGCTCCACCTTTCTCTCTCTAACCCATACGTGGTAGCTAATAGTTCATACCTATTTAAGTAGCTCTCTATATCATCGTCTTTCTCAACAAAATGATCTAAATGAAAATTCATAGCTGAGGTTGAGGCTCCTTGGCTAGCAGTGGCATCAGAGGCAAAGGGACTGGCACCATTTTCAGGAGCATGGCCCTGAAACTCAAACTCCCTAAGTCGTAACTCATGTTCCCTTTGTAATCTTTTATCTTCTGCTTCCCTTTCTGCAGCTAATTTCTTGTCTTCCCTTTCTGCAGCTAATTTCTTCTCTTCCCTTTCTGCAGCTAATTTCTTCTCTTCCCTTTCTGCAGTCAATCTTCTTTCTTCTGCTTCCAATTTCTTAGCCTCAGCCTCAATCTGCAACCTCTTAATTTCTTTTTCAGCCTCTAACTTTCTTTCGGCTTCAAACCTTCTTTCTTCGCGTTCAATAAATTTGTCACATTCCGTAGTGACATAGGCAACCATAACTTGCCCATCTAATCCTAACTCTTTTGCAGTCTGAACAGCAGCAGATCGAAATTTGGCCAGGTCCGCCATTGTCTATCAGGTAAATTTATACAATGTCTAACCAACAATTCAATCTCTAAATATATATCTAATGGACAACACAGGCACCGTGAGCTCAACCTTATTTAATTCCACCCAAGGATACCTTTTAATTCTTATATTCCCTGAAGTGAATTACCCCCAATATTTTTAATAGGTAAAGATTCAAAATCCCAAGAGCGAGACCCCAATATATGTGGTGAAGTGGGATGTTATAAATATTTATAGGGGACTTAGTGTACTGACTGAGATCAGCTGTGAAGGTATATATATATCTAATAAGAGTAGTGTATTATATATAACCTTACTTGCTGCCACATATGTATACCTCAGTCAGAATTATTCTGGAATAGTGTGATGACTACGTTATATGTCTAGGGTATGTGTATGATGAAGTGTAAGTCAAAACAACAACAGACAGATAAACAATTTAATTTATTCCACTACACTTGACAACACTGTGACACTCACATACATAAAACACTCTACAAGGATATCTTAAAGGAGTCACTGATAACTTTTCAAATAACAATATGTATTCATTGCTGTCATGAATGTATATGTGTCCTGATTCAAATACAAAGGGAACCAGGAATCACAATCAATTTTAATTACAAGTTATATGTACAGAATTTATCAATATGAATCTTGTAGTGACATATATTTTTAATAGTATCCTATGTGTGTCAGTTGTGTAGTAGTAATATGAGGTAATACTGGTTTTGTTTTGTTCAAGCTCTGTTGGTATTTGTCATCATGACTTCAATAGTTTGTCTTTATTGGAACTAGTATTGGAGATGTTCTCAGTTCCTGATATTAAAACAATTAAATTCCCCTCTTAATTGTATTTTACACTGTCATTTTAAGATGGGGGTACATAATGTTGAGCTCAGCTGGCCACATCAGCTTATCTTGCGTGATGGCGGCAGGAAAAGACTCCTCTGCTCGATTTCTCCCCTGGGCTCTGGAGACACCTCACTGATAGCTAAATGGACCAAGGAGTATGCTGTCCGACTCTGGATTTCAGCAAAGCTCTGACCAGGTGCTGCTCAATAACGTCAAGACCACGGTCCCTGAAAACAAGAAGGATGTACCTTCTACTTCATAACTAATTGATACTCTAGTTCTACACTGAGCACAATACATCACAAACATTGAGTTCAGAGCGTTAGGCCAACTGTCAGCTTCATCTGAAATACTTTATACCAGTATTAACCTCCTTAATGGTTACTACGCCTCTGCACTTCCAGCATTATTTCTTTCTAGTCAATCATCTAGGTGTCAGTGTACTGTTTGGCCATTCCATGCTGTTTTACTTTCCTCCGACACCTTCTGTTCAAGCTGGAGCATTATAGGCTTTACATCATGTTTGCTACTGAACTACACATATATACAGGCATAAATTAACAATTCACATTCAATTTTCATTAAAAGATACTGAATGTTTCAAGCTTACCACAATTCATGGAAATAAACACAGATACGTTGACTAGCAATGAATTCTGGCACAAATACTGGCACAAATTCCCATCTGCTTATGTTCCAGGCTTTTATTTAGCAAAAATATGAGCTGGCTTCAACGCACTGTTGCTTCATCAAGCTTATTTGAACTAGTGGTCTCGAACTAACGCTCCTAAGTGAGTATATCAGCGAGTCTGGCCAATGGAGCCACGTTTCGACAAGTGTTTGAAAAAATTTTAACTTCCTACGTCTCCCCTAACAACCAAGGATAGCATTTATAGTCCGACTAATCGTGTTTAGCCTTACATATCATTCCAGCCAATCAGTTCAAATGTAACTTGTGGCCCATTTCCCGTACAATGGTGGTTTAAAAAATCTACCACTGAGCGATTCTGATTTTGGGTGTTGTCTGACAGCACCATCATTTTATTTTGGCTATAACTTGTTAATTCCTAGACTATTTGCATAACACTTAACATATTCTTTGTCATCAAGCCCTAAGGAACCCAATTATACAATTTTAAAAGAGCTAAGTGGCTGCGTTCAAAATATGCAATTTCTTCTACCTCCTGTTTCGAAGATGTGCTGTCTGGGTACTGTAATGTTTTCAAACGTAAACCCATCTATTGTCATCTTTCCTAATAAGAGTTTTTCAGGATTTAAAAACCTAACTCTGGGAAGGTTAGTGTTTTTATCACTGTCCGTCCGAAAAAGTTAGTGCATGTGGCCTTACACGCGTGATAGTAGTAATTGTGTATCGCGCGACGCGTGTTTAGTGTTGCACGTGTTCGGCTTTATGCCTCTCCCTTCTCTCTATCCTTTAGTCCATCTGTCTTTAGTTACGCCGTGTATAAAATGGAATGAATGAAATATTAAAATTAGGTCATTGTTCAGCTTGCGTATCTCACTGTTTTTCCAAGAAATACAGCACACGTTTCATTGAAGAAAGCGGGTAATAATACAGTAGGCTTTTACTATCAACGTGAAGGCGTTACAATTTGCCGACGAAGTAGAAAACAAGGGGGATTTCGAGTACAGTCATTGTGACAGCACTGTTCTTTACCATTCTTCTTCCTTTTATTAAATTTATTTGTTAGGCTTTGCATTTACGTTTTAATTTATATATGGGGATTAGAATAATTCATGACACAAGAGCTAGATAAGGTGCAAAACCAGGCGCTTAGGGTCATCACGGGGGCAATGAAATCAACGCCTTTAGTGGAGATGGAGAAAATGGGGAGGATACAAGCACTGAGAGAACGCAGAGACACGAAAGTGCTAACACAGGCAGAAAAGTTCCGCTGTATGCCAAGCCATCCAATGAAGGACAGATTCCAAAACCTAGCAATGGGGCGACTGAAAAGAAGCAGCTTTATCCACCAGGCCAAACGATTTCGTAGACATACCTCAGACCTGCCTGAAGTTAACAGCCCCCTAAAGTCTGTGCCAGAACAAACCCCTTGGAGAGAGGAGCATGGACTACCAGTACACATCCAAACAAAAGTGAAAGGAATATTCGACAGGGATGAACAGAACAGCGTTCAACGTAGGACAGTCACTCTCGGTTTCCTGGATGATGAATACCCACAGGAACTCTGGGTCCGAGTATACACGGATGGGTCAGCACAGACTGCAGTAAAGAATGGAGGAGCAGGAGTGTACATAGAATACCCAGACAACACTAGGGATACGGTCAAAGTACCAACGGGGAAATTCTGTAACAACTATGATGCAGAAGTCCAGGCAATCAAGGTGGCAACTGAGAAACTACTGAACACCAATCTCGGTCCACAGCCTGTAGTGTTCCTGACAGATGCAAGATCAGCACTCCAAGCACTTCAGTCCAGAAAATTGCCAGGTATACAAGCCCTACTTTCTGAACTGTGCAACCAGCGCAGGGTCGCCATGCAGTGGATACCGTCTCATTGTGGAATACCAGGAAACGAGAGAGCAGACGGACTGGCTAAAGAAGGTGCTGCAGACGAGCAACCGGATGTACCAGTTACGTACCATCAGAAGAAAAAGATGATCAAATCTATCAGAAAGCCACCAACACCAACGCAGGATGACTACCAAGCTATGAACAGATCAGAACAAATAGTCATTCTGCGACTCAGAACAGGACACAACCGCCTCCGCAGCCACATGTATACAAAATTCAAGATTGGCAATTCAGCCATGTGTACATGTGTACTGCGGAGCACGTACTTCAAGATTGCCCCGAATATGATATATTGAGGCAAACCCACTAGCCCAGAGAAACAACACTGGAAGCAAAACTATGACGTTTTATACAAGAACGGACCTTATTTATTTTATGCTTTATGCTATACTTCTTCTTCTTCTTCTTCGTATACTCTCAGACGTCCACTTGTATGTTCTCAAAGAAAGCAGTAGTCAGTTTGAGGCTATTTGAATCCCCGTAAAGCTTTTCCACGAAAGGAGCTGGCGTCGGTCATATGCACTTTCTCTATACCACATATAATGTCATCATGGAGCGGCGTACGTTGTACTGTTTCGTTAGGCCAGTGGCCCAGTACATCCGATTTCAACGGGCATTTATGTCGGGTTGCCTACCTTAGCCTTTGACTGTCCCCAGCCTACCTGCAAGGCAGCAGTGTGGTCTCACTGTCTGACTGGATTCTAAAAAAAACGTGTAGAGAATCACTAACGTCAAAAAACAATGTCCGACATATTGGACAGGAACCGGAGTCCATGTCGGAATGAGTGCACGTCGGGTTTGGAGCGAATCGTTTTCGGAAGTTTTAACTTTGTTTGGTTTTAAATGTACTGTTGCATCGAGGTGTGGTTCTAAGGGAAAAAATGTATGTAAGGGCTTCTTTGTAGACGACATTGGTATTATAGTCACTTGACGTGTAAGTGATCCGACGCAGGCCAATCATCGGGATTCTTGGTATGCAGACTTCTAGGCATCACAAAACATGATTACTTTATTGTTTCCTTCCACAGTTTCTGTGAAGCGTTGTGTGGTGAAGTTTGTGTTCTTGAGCAAAGTGTGCTGCGTTGGCTGCTGTGAGCCCGCGTTGTTGTAGGATGTCTGTGATGTTATCTATCCATCTGCATACTGGTCTTCTCCGTGCTCTGAATTCCGATGTTCTGCTGTTGTAGGCACGTAGTGGTAGTTTATCGGACTCCATTCTCACGAGACGCCCAAACCTCTTAATTCTGTATATACTTAATGCAGGATGTAGTTCTTACAATTTTCCTGATGTCATCATTTCTCATTCTGTCTCTCCTGGTAACAATAATGGCTTTTCTTTAGCATCTCATCTAACAGGATGGGATTTTACCCTCCCGTGCTTTGGTCAGGGTCCATGTTTGACACTGATAACAAAGTGTTGGTAAGAATATACTATTTATCAGCTGTCGTTTGTTTCCATAGTGACGGTCTGATGTTTGAGTAAAGATGACAGGTGGTAAGTCACAGCACTAGCTTTCTGACATCGTGTTTTAATTTATCTGCCGAGTCTTGCATTGCAGGCGTTCATCATACGTCTGCTACATGCAGCAGTGTACAACGATGTTAGACGGTCCTGCGGGCTTATATCTCAACATTTGAAAATAAAGATCGTTCGTATGATCTTTCGCTCGTTCGTTCCTTCGTTCTTTCATTCTTATAATGGACACCTTCAGGCACGAACTGATGATGCAGTTTTTATAAACTTGGTAAACAACTATTCACATACCAGACTAGCTTCAGCAGGTCGCCAAGATGAGCTCTGAGGCAAGTCGTGACCTTGAGTACACTCGTTCGTTAATTAATTCTCCTTCTGCTCCTTGCAGAACATAGGCCGTCCTCGTCTATGTTATTCGTCTCTCTGTCTTTCTCTCTGTCTCTGTCTCTCTCTCTCTCTGCCAATTATGTGTATGTTGTAAAAAAAAACGCCAGAGAGCTACATACATACATGTTCATTCTACTTTTACATTCCCTATGGAGCATGGAGCCACCAATGCACTTGGCCCCAAGGAAGCTTGCACCAAAATACTTGCATGTTTTCTTGTGTTGGCAGTTTCTGTAAAACTGTGTTTGACATGATGAGATTATTTCGAACATGTTCATCATTATCAACTGTTTTGACACTCTTTACTGAGCTTAAAGCCATCACTGGAGCTGGTCTCCTAGCAGAAAGCCCGCAGCAAGCAGATACATGCTTTTACGGCGATGGTTTCTGTGGCAAATTGTTTTAAATGATGAGGTTGCCAACCCGATGGATAACCTCATATTATTTGTTAGTCGCCTCTTCTGCCTAGTCAACACGTTTGGTGCTAATTGCCTTGGGGACCTTAATCACAAAAGTGTGTTATACACTTCACATGGCAGCAATATATGTTGTCGATGACGAAGATTAGTCGAAGTATTAATCGAGGTATTAACCAGCAATCTCACAGGTGAAGGACTGACAGGTCAGGGAGTCCCCCGTGTCACCTTTGATCTTAATAAACTTATCCATCACTAGTGGACAGCATAGACTACTAAGTGATCATGGTTTATCCTTGTCCTTGTTTCAGGACCTTGCGTTTGTTCGTTTAATAGATTCTGTTTGACATATTTACTTGCATACATCGTCTGTCCATCTGTCGTCTGTCCGTCTAAATAAATATATATATATATATATATACCATTATCATTTCTCTGTTCGCCCATTACAGAGTTTGAAACCACAACTGCAGCTAATTCCATTATAGGGAGATCCCATCACAGCATTCGCGCGCTCTTGCAGTCTTGGTCTAAGTAACAATTTATTTAACATGATGAGGTTGCTGGCCCGACGCACAACCTCAAATTAGTCTTACTTACTTAGTCGTTCCCCTTCTACCGTGAGGTGTAGAGGTTTGGAAGAGAGAGCGCCAGACTATTCTATCAGCTGTCTTCTTCCTGGCCTGGTTCCATTCTAGTCCTCGGTCCTTCAAAAATTGTCTAATGTTGTCCTCCCAGCGGACTCTCGGTCGTCCTGGGGGTCTGGATCCCTGGCTCTTTGTTTCCCATGCTTGTCGTGGTAGCCGTTCTTCTCCCATTCTGCAGACATGGCCAAACCATCTTAGTTGGGACTGTTCTACTTGGTTCTGCAGCGGGTGGGATTTTAGGCCTTGACGTATCGTCTGGTTGCGGACCATGTCTCTTCTTGTTACTTCAACCACCTTCCTCAGATACCTCATTTCTGAGGTTTGGATCTGGCTTTTGTGGGTTGTAGTCATTGCCCATGACTCGCATCCATATGTCAAGACTGGGACATAGGTGGAGCGGTATACAGTCATCTTCGTTTTCTTACCAACCTCTTTCTTGCTGAGGAATCCTCGATTTATGGCCTGAAAAAGTCTCCCAGCCGCTGCTTTTCGAGTGGCCAACTCTTCTTTGATGCCTCCCTTTCGGTCTATAATAGCTCCGAGATATTTAAAGTGGTCGACCTGCTCCAGGACCTGTTCTCCCAACTTAATCTGATGTCTTCTTTCTTCTCGTGATATCACCATGGATTTTGTTTTAGAGCTGCTTATGACCATCCCTCTCTTCTCCAGCTCTTCCTTCCAGACTTGCAGATTGGATTGGAGATGTGTCTCTGATTTAGCAATCAGGACAACATCATCAGCAAATGCTTGCTCTGAAATACAGACCTGTCTCATCTTCCAGTACCCCACTGAATACTTTCTTGTTCTCTCCTTACATGCCTTGATGACATCATCCATGAGGAGTATGAAAAGATAAGGTGACAGGATATCACCTTGTCTTACACCAGTGGTGGTCCTGAATTCTTCTGACTTATAGTTTGCTGTCCTCACATAATTTCTGCAAGACTTATAGAAGCTCTGTATAGCATGAATCAGAGGTGCTGGAATGTTCTTCCTTGCCAAACAGTCCCAAAGTTTGCTCCAGGGGACCCTGTCAAACGCCTTTTCCAGATCTATGAAACAAAGATGGATCTCACTCTTGTACTCAAGGGCCTTTTCACTCAGCTGCCTGAGTGTGAAGATTAGGTCTTGAGTACTTCGGTTTGCTCGGAATCCACACTGGACTTCATCCAATTGTGGCTCAGCTAGGCATCGGAGTCTCTGCTCTAGGATTCTAGAGTAGATTTTACCAGGGACACTGAGAAGGGATATGCCTCTGTGGTTTCCACATTGTCGATTGTCACCCTTTTTGAAAATCGGTGTTATGATGGCAATCTCCCAATCCTTTGGTATGGCCTTGTTGCACCATGCTGCCTGTAGGACCCTTAGCAGTAATAGGTCGCCTGATGCTCCCATGTACTTAACCATTTCTGGTGTTATACCATCATGCCCTGCTGCTTTGCCCATCTTGATTTTCTCCAGTGCTGCCTTCAGTTCTTCCATCTTTATGTCATCTTCACCATCATTGGTTTTCTCTTCTGTGCTAGTGGTTATCATTTCTGATGCTTGACCTTGCTCACCATCAAGGAGTTCTGAGAAATATTCTTTCCATCTTTCCATTACTTCCTTCGGGGCAGTAAGCAATTTGCCTTGCTTGTCCTTTATAAATTTGAGAGGGCATCGCTTTTCCTTCCTCATGTTCTTTAGGGTCTTATAGAACAATTTCTGGTTTTCTTGCGCATCTTTTTCTAGCTTTTCTCCAAATTCTTCCCAGGACTTCTGTTTTACTGCTAGCACTTTGTTCTTTACTTCTGTTCTGAGTGTCACATATTCTCTATATTTTTCCATTTGTCCTGTTGTGTTTTAGCTCCTAAGTATTGTTTCCATGCCATTTTCTTCTCTCTTATTTTCTCTTTGACTTCCTCTGTCCACCAAGGTGTCCTCTTTCTCTGGTTCCAAAGTCGGACTTCACCGCATGCTTCTGCAGCAGCTGTCTTTGTGATATCCTTGAATTTAATCCAGAGGGTTTCCAAGTCATCAGGTCGTTCTTCTGTGTTGCTCACCGCTGCAGCAATAAGCCCCTGATATCTGGTCTTAATTTCTGGCTCTCTCAGCTTGTAGGTCCTAATGCTCATTTCTCCCGCTAGTTTACTTGGTTTCTTGCATGATGTTGGGCAGTTCCTAGGCTGAGCAACTCTTTCAGTTGTTCTTTTGATTGTTAGCAGGTAGTGATCACTTCCAATCTCTGGCCCCCTCCAGACTCTAGCATCCCGGACATATTTGAATGAGCTTCTCCAAACTATGGCATAGTCGATCACTGACTTCTCATTCTTTGTTGGTTCACATCTAGTGTATGCATGTATGCGCTTATGGGGGAACTTTGTGTTTGTAATGATCAGATTCTGCTCGCTGCAGAATCTAAGGAGTCGCTTTCCATTGTCATTGAGAGTATCTTCTCCATATCTTCCGATAACTCCACCCCATCTAGCATGGTAATTTCCAACTCTGGCATTAAAATCTCCGAGCATGATAACTTCATCTAGGCAGTCATCCACTGTTCTTTGAAGCATCTCGAAGAATTCCTCCTTGACCTCTGCTCTCTCATACTCATTTGGCCCATACACTATGACCAGGTTGACTATGGTTTCTCCTTCTTTTAGTTTTACGACCATAATGCGCTCCGAGACAAAGTTCCATCCCTTGATACTATCTTTCTGGTTTTTGGCCACAATGCAACCCACGCCCCTTTAGCTCTTTCAGATGTGGGTACAATACTGTATAGCAGTGTGTTGCCATCGAGATCCATCTCTCCTTGCCCCTTTTTCTTTGTTTCCGTAATAGCCAGGATTTCTAGTTTTGCTTTCCTCATCTCTTCCACCAGCTCCTCTTCTTTCCCATTTATACTTCTTGTGTTCCAAGTTCCATAAGTCGTAGTCCGTAGTCCGTTCCAGTTCGTCGCCTTTAGAATCAGTCCGGTTTTCTCTCTTACGTTTCGCATAATCAGGTTTTAAGACAAACAGGTGATTGGCCTGTTGTGCCTTTGCATGGTGGAGGGGCTGCCTCCTTACGGCCTCCATGCAGGCCACCCTCCTCCTTTTTCATCCGGGCTTGGGACCGGCATAGGCGGAATTCTCAAATTAGTCACACTTTATAATTGCCTGAATGAGTGGTAGGCCTGTTCTTCCTGGTCTCCGATGTCCTACGCGGGGCATGTACCTTCTTCTTCCGATGCCCAGGGATTTGAGTCTTCACACTTTTATATTTGGCGGTGAGTTCCAGAAGTTTCTTACAAACCCAGAGGGCTTTCACAACTCAGAAGGCTCAACACTGGTGAAACATACCAGATAGTCCCCCGCTTTTTCGCCTTTTTTTGCAATGCTGAAAAGAAGCAATATAATCAAATGTAAATTAGTGAACTAGTCGTCATCATCATCATCACAATTTCAGCTCCCTGAGGGGTATAAGCCGTATGCCAAGTCTCCATGTCCCGTGTCATCAGCAGGACCCAACCTTTGTCGTACCCGACTAAATGCACTTCCATTTTATCCCCCTCTCCCTTTTTCCACCCCCATACGCGCGGACACACGCACACGCACCATCACACATAGTCATCCAACAAATTCATGCCAAGCTTTTATAACACATAAGGAAAGGAAACCCGAGGCCTAAAAACAGTAAATTAATATTAGACAAACATAAAGGTATGTTTTCAGGCACTCGTAAGAAATAAAGAAGTAGAAAACTAGACAACAGAAAAACAACAGACGTGAGTGGCTTACCCAGGACTCGAACCCAGTCTCCAGTTCATTTCTCCATGTGTCTTTCAGCCTGGGCATTTAGCGTGCCGAAATTACAGGATATTGAAAACAATAATAACATAGATGATCGTGACGTTCTTAATCATTGTTTGCTGATTAAAAAAAAAAATGTATGTTTGCACTAATCAGTAAAAATAAAACCAGTAATTGTTTCAAGAGGAAAAAAATGGATTTCGTCTTCATTTTCATTTGCACTCCATGCCGAGCAAAAAACCACTATTGTAGCTGGTGCAAGTACAGGAAGCCGACTCCCACCCTACACATGCTCCTGCAGCTGGGATTTATGCGACATTTTATTTACTTTATGCGGTTGCCATCCCCATGTACATTATAATATTAGTCGCCCTTGTATGATATGCCTGGGAGTCGCGGTAGCACAGTGGTTAGTGCACTGGCTTCCTAGCTCGGAGGTCCATGGTTCGATCCCCAATTGAGGTGAAATTATTTAGACCACAAACGTCTCCGGGGTCGACTTCTGGGGAGGTTTAGGCGGCCGGCGTAGGGCTGACCACATCACCCATAGTGTGTGTCAAGAAAATATGGGCGTAACACCATATTCCCAATATGCCTCAATGGGCGTGTAACGGGGTCCTTTACCTTTTTTACGATATGCCTGAATGGGTGGGGGGGGCAGTCGTCCTTTTCTTTCGTAGTTTCTTTAGATACCCCCTGGAACTACACGGGGTCTGAGCAATTACCGTGCCGAAATTATGAGATGTTGAAGACAATGATAAGATGATTGTGACATTTTTTTTAATCAGTGCTGATAATTAAATCTACACTGAAAAAAAGTATTTATAGAAAATACAACCACAAAATTCCTTCGTGGAAAATAATTGAATTAATTATGTAAAAAAAATAACTCTTGCTTAAAGCATATTGAATATTCCGATCATATTATTAATCACATTTTCTTTTTTAAGGAAAAGAATTCGGCCTCTTTATACTTAAAATAGAAGCACGCTTTTTCAGAACTGGTTTTTTTCCATGTCTTGAGTGCAAATTATTCTTTCTCCGCATTGAAAAGCAAGCACAAAAGATAGCCTGTGAAGAGATAAAGATAAAGCAGTTGCAGTACGTGTCTGTATAAAATATGTTATTGTTGCTTTTTATCAGAGTCGACATCACTGCATTCCTAGCAAGCCCATAAGTGCTCAGTCTCCTTCAGCAAATGTCGAAAGGTATTAATGCCTGTCGTGGTTGAGTAAAGTGTAGAGTATTTGTCGAGTTGGACAATAGTAGTGAAATCGACAAGGGATAGTGGACTGACAGAGTTATAGATTACACACACAGAAAGGTGTAAATAGGAGATGGACTTGAGACAACCTGGAAGAAGATTTATCAAAATGATCTCTCTCTCCAAGCCTCAACTCACTTTTACTGTCTAAGCACCTCCTGCTCTCACTCTTTTCTCTTATCAAACATAGAGATTATAGTAAAGAGCTAAAACAAGTTAATTGTGGATGGAAGGGTCGTGAACAGCGCATTAATAAATGTGTAAACTTTATTAAATGAAGAAGCATGTATGAAAATAATGCATTTCATCACCAACAACATAAAATTACATAAATAATCAAAATAATCATCAATAGTCATCAATAATCATCAATAATCATCAGTAGCCACAATAATGCAAATACACACCCACAAACACACACACCACCAGCCATAAAACCTGTAGAACACAGAGAAATGAAATAAACTGTCTGACAGTCTGTCCGTTTTCGTGGGACCAAGTGCAATGCTTCCGACAGTGTCTTTTACGTAAAGATATACTCCATGGGTGATGGACTTGACCTGTATAAATCCACTGTAGTCCCTATTGTTGGTGGCACCCCTGATTTCGCGATGGGGCTGGAAAACTGTCTATCTCCTGCTGATAAAATAAACAACTGAGCGACAGTCCGTCCGCTTTCGGTGGACCAAATGTAATAGCTCCAATGTCTTTCCGTAAAGATATGCTCCATGGGTGATGGAATTGACCTGTAAATCCAATGTAGGTGCTATCTTTGGTGACCCCTAATTGCGTGGGGGGCTGGAAGACTCTGTATTTATCTCTGGTTACCAAGGGAATAAACTGTGTGTCAGTCTGTCCGCTTTCGTGGGACCAAATGTAAAAGCTCCAGTGGCTTTACGTAAAAGATATACTCCATGCGTGATGGACTTGACCTGTAAAACTTCCCTTGCTGGTGCCAACTTTGGTGACCGCTACAAGCGTGAGGGGCGCTGGAACTCTGTCCATAGATGGCTGCTCATACGTGCGAGGTTTTAAGTATCCAGAAAAATACACCCAAGACGAGGTTACTTGAGGACAAACGGTCCCATGCGCTCTCATCCGGCGCTAGGCTCTGCTTGGCATTAAATCCGGTTTGGGCTGGTTTGACTGTGGTTTGACTGACTGCCCCGTTTAGGCACACAAAGGCTGGTGATATGAAATTCTGCTATAGACATGAGCTGATTGATATGCTGGAAGCCGCCACGCTCTGACTGGCAATCAAGAGGCGAGTAAGGAACTACTACTGCATCAGATGATTCTCCAGGATTTAGCGTTGGCTCGTTGCACTGTGTGAGCTTAACTTGGCGTTGACAAAAGGGGTTTTGATTCAGGAACGGGGTTGACGACTCGTGACGCTAGCGGTATTCAGAAACCCTCTAGATCGAAGAGAACATGACGTTCTTCGCCTGACTGGAGTCTGCTCTAGCGATTCAGTCTCCCTGAAACTGAGACCCAAAAAAGACACCTTTACATCAAGCAACAACAAAATCAATCTAATGGTTTATAACCTAGTTATGCTCCGCTCCTTCCATTCTATCAATTATAGCATGTGCCCGCATAGGCTTAATATCTTTTGTACACCCATGTACCTGTCAGTAATCGTTCTGACAGCAACAACCTACTCCTCTTCTTCCAACTAAACATACAGGAAACCTAACCTTGTAGTTACAATTAAATGAATATGCTTATTCATCTTACAACAGTAAATGAATTACATAAACAGATTACAGCATGTGACATTACACAAATAAATCATATATCCCCTTGGGGAAATATATTAACATTCCACAAAATGAGTACATAGAAAATGCAATGTTCTTGCTATTATAATACAGTTGTGGCTGAATCATAAGATATAATTATATCTATGCCTGGTGACTGCTTTCTGTGAAAGTTATAGACTAGTGCCTAGCCACACAAGTAAGCATAAAATGATTCTCCCTTGCCACTAGAAATATCTATCAAAAAGGAATAAGTGACTTTCTCCTATAATTCAGAGTTATTGCCTGCATCTCACTATTCAGTTTTAAGTGAACAATCCACCCCTGACATTATCTTACAGAAATGACAGTTAATTAGCCTATTCTTAACCCATGATAAGCATCTGTGGACTGATTCTACGCCTAGTATCTGTTGTTGTAAGTTTATCATTTCCCATTATAAACTGTAACAGTTTAAGCACCGCTTAACTAAGGCCGTAGACAGCGCTACATTATCACTGAACTAAATTACTAGGAGAAGTCCTCAGAAATGAATTCAAGTCACTTTCCTATCAGATATATAAAACTAACATGAATATATCATATTATAATTATAAGATATGTCAACTCACCCCGAAAATGACTAGAACATAGGCAAACACATTCTAGTACTGCCGTGCTAACTCTGCCTAAGTCTCATATGGTCATCTACGGGCCAGGAATATTCACGAGTGTGTTGGCTTATTAAACCCGTCTACTCTTTGTTGCGCACATATTTTTTGGCGCACGGATTACGCATACCATGTAAAATGCTTTAATTGTCTGATGAAGATATATTCATCTTTGAATGCATGTTTTGGTCTTGAGGGACGAAACTCAGATTGGGCAATAAGTAGTCATTCTGTGAGTTATCGCTCTTTGTAGCGTTCTTAAAAATAGAACTCGGAGGAGGAATTTAGACTTACTTGAATCTGTTCTGTGTTTGGTTAGGAATAGATTGTTCTTGCTTCAGAATATCTATGGTCCGAATCTATGTGTAGTGCTTGTCTATGTAGGACGAGTATGTCTTATATCTTGATATCTTAGTATGTTTAAGTGGAACTATTTGTTCTTGTACTGTACTGAAGGGGGTCAGGTGTTTTCGGCGGATGAAGAGAGGTGAGGGGGTTCTTCGGTTGTCTAGGCCTAGGGCGGGAAGTCATGTCGGAGAGATGCCCAAGAGTTTGTGATCTCTTTAAGTTATTCTGGGGACGAAGATAGTTTCTTCCAGGATCGTTTAGTCCATGAGTTCCCCAGTTGTGATTCTATAACGCCGGGAGAGCGTTTTTTGTGCTTGCTAGTGTATTTCTTATGTCCAGGTAAAAAAACGTACTTTTGCTGACTTCGTTCATTCCTAGGCTTAAGATGGGCAGACGTTTACATGAACTTACCTATGAATATGTCGGGACGACATATTCTCTAGCAGCACTAAATACGTTTATATGCAGCAACTATGAGGACAGAATATGCTGATCCTTGTAGAATCATTTATTGTTGATGAACAAAGCTTCGATTGAAGATTTGGCTATACACCCGTATAGTGAGTGATGCTCAACCGGGAACCAGCAGCCATTGTGGAATTCGATTGATTTTGGAATTCTACTTATTGTAAATCATTAGCAGAGAACGGGAAAACTTCCTTATTATCAGGTGATGATTGAGAGATCACCATTATAAAGAAATTAACATTATCTTCACAGAGATTTGCTGTAATTTACCTAGAGGAATCTTCGCTAGAAAGAGATCCTGTTTAGGAGTCAAGTTTGAACAGTATTGCTTAATTGACATGCTCGGTCAGTAAGGTCTACTGACTGTATTTGTAAACTATGGAAATCTTGGTGTTTACAGATGTTCCATTGCAAGATTATTCTTCATGAATGCTAATTTAGGACGGTAGTCCATTGATCAATATTATGCTGTCTATGTCGACTCATGTTCCTGTATCTGTACCCAATCTGTCAAGTGTGTGCGTCCAATTAAACTATTGAAACGACTACAGTGGTCTGCATTGGTGACATAACGTAATGAGTGAATGAGTGCCTAATACGGGTCAACACACGAACAGTCCACCATTCGCCTAACTCACACTTCACACTCACACTCCATATTGGCATAACCCTGCGTCGGTTGAGTTGACCTTTGCTCCCCCTGGAGCCTCCATCATATTCACCACTGGTTTGCGTGAGGAGAATGAAAGCAGTACTTTACAGCATGCCTGGTATACACAGTTACGATGAAGAAGAAAAAGAGAGTTATCACTCTTATAGATTACAAAGGACGCTCCCCCCGGACACCTGACCTGTATATTTCTACAGATGTTCGGCGAAAGACGTAATATAGAGTAAGACAAAAGGTTTCAGAAGCAACAACTTTGAGAAAATTTCCCCGATAGACATAATATTATGATCACTAATGCGTTCTGAAGGCCAAACACAGAGACCACCTGCAGGCGTTACCTCCCACAGACAAGCGGTTTCTTTCACAGAAACCGTCTCTCGCTCGTGATCAAAGGCTTAGAGCGACGAGAGAAATTCCCCCTGTTCGGATGGACCACAGGTGCGTTTAGATAACATTACGTTACCGCTACGCTGACTGTTGAAGAATTTTTAATTCTGAAGGCCAGCCAAACGTAAACAACCCGCTCAGGTGGGGTTTGAGAAGGTGAAAAAAATAGGGCCACGAAGGTTGGAAAGAAAATATAAAATGACAAGGAAACCAAAACATTAGTTTATTTTTTAAAAATCGGACGAGATGGTAAAGTAAATTAATAGTCACGTGACAATGCCAAATGTTCCTGTTGCGGTTTAATTGTATACGTGCTGGATGCATCCTTCTGTGACAGCGCCATCTTGTCAGCGCCATTTTGTCTGTCGTTCTCAGCGCCATCTTGTTATCACCATTGTCTCCGTGGTTCAGTGCCTTTCTACCACAACATCTTCAAGAGGAAGATATATTACTGGGCCACAATAAAGCCTAGAAATACTCGTAGTTGTGTGTTATATTTGTGTTTTCGCTCCTTCTAGAGCATTCATCGCGTGTGTTATTTGCGTGACCCAATTACTACGTGCCGCGCAATAAGTTGAGCGATTAGTGCAATGGCCTATATTAAGAGATAGCGAGCCGGCGAAAGACCCACAATTATCTCAGACCTAAGGGCCTTTTATATTAGGACATGCGCCCTAATATAACCGACTAGGTTGAACGAGACGCGCCTCGCCAAAACGAGGCAAAAGTTTTACATAAAAAAGAAAGGCCCTATTTTGCAAGAGCCGCCCAGAGAGAACAAACGAAACGAGAAGCCCTGTGTGGGTAGGAGATGGACAAAGAAACCAGAGCACGTGAGCTATAATTGTTAGGGTATTTTGTAGAAATTAGCTTTAGTGTTCTGTAGTTTTATTATTAGTATTCAGCGTGGCACAGTCCTAGTGTTTAACAAAATAGAAATATGTGTTTCCAAAAGAGATTTCTTTCAGGACATTGTGTTTAGTTCTGAAATGATAGATGGGTGAAAATATGTGTGGATGGATTTTACTGGTGTTAGGTCCAGATTGCGGCTGTAAGAGTTTAGTAGCAATTATTTCATTCATCGGATCGGTCAAGAAGGGCAAATGTGGTGGGAGACTATTTCATACATGGAACTGGACAGAGATGTTGTCTGGTTGTCTGGGACTGGAATTTAGATAATATTAACTGTTGGCAAGATGGCAGCCACGTGTTCATAAAAAGCATCATGCAATGTGTATAGAGGCGGCGCGTCATCATGCAATGTGTATAAAGGCGGCCCTGGGAGTCGACGATAACACGCTTAGTTACCACGTTCTATAGGCCTACAATGTTACGCTATTTTATATTGTGTGAATTGGCAGGTGGGTTAAGGCGGCAGGTTAATTTTTTTTAATAAAATTTTGCCTCGTTTTGGCGAGGCGCGTCCCGTTCAACCTAGTCATTTATATTAGGGCGCATGTCCAAATATAAAAGACCCTCAGGTCTAAGGAATACGTAGGCAGGTTAATGTAATTTTCTTCAGTAATGGAAGAGATAGTTTTCGTGTTAAATTTCCTTTAGGTGATGTATTTAGTTCTAGTTTTTTTAAGTCAAGAATAATTTTATTTTATTCTTTAATGTAAGGGTAAGTTAGTGTATTTCACGATAACTGATCATAATACTACTGTATATCTTTAGTGGGTTACTTTGAGTTTACTGTATATCTTTGGTGAGTTACTTTGAGTGAGTTGAGGATAGTCATCTAGATTTCTGGTGAGCGCAATGCCACTCCTTTGTGCGTAAGTCACTTTGAGACAGAGGTGTTTCTCTGTTTGCTCATTGTGGAGCATGGAAACACCAATGCAGCCGGTGTCCATCACAAGCCCACAAGAAGCATTTTTATGCTGTTGCAGTGGTTGTTTCTGTAACAATGTGTTTTATATGATGAGTTCCCAATCTCATCAGTCGGTATATACGACATGCTTCAGAGTGCAAGGATGAATATTGTGATGGATTAGTTGCGAGGTGGTGGTTTATGCTCATTATTGAGAGTATTCGTGGTACATATAGTTGAATATTATTTTATGTCCATTTTATTATTATTTAATTATTCTTATGGGTAGAATGGTTTGTGAGAGCACGTGGGTCTTCTTGAGATTAAATTATGTCTCTTCTCGCTCCTTATGGAGCAAATGGCCACCAGTGGCATTCATATGCTCTTGCAGTAGTGGTTTCGGTAGCAATCTGTGCTACATGGTGAGATTGCCAACCTCATGCACAACATCACACTAGTCTCATTGGAAGACATGTATGAGAGTCGATGTGTGTGTAACAGTGGGATGTTTCAGGTGGCGTGGAAGAAGGACAGTTTAGCAGGTGAGAGCATGGTGTTTCTCATCATTTAACTATTATGATTTTATCTAGTCGGTGCTTTGTTTGTCTATTTCAGATTAGCAATTGAGTACTGGCTAGGTGTTTTGTTTTGTTTGCTTGGTTTTATTTGTTTAATGTTTGCTTTGTGTGCTTATTGTCACTGACAGGGTTGTATGAAAAAATACAGCCCCTGCCTTAGAATCAGAGTTTTATTGTTGATCGGGTCGGTTGGAGTGTGCAAGAAAGTGATCACATATCACAACTACATCATCATCATCTCTTCCACCCTGTCACACTCCCCTGCGTTCATCCCTGCTAGTCTTACATTTGAGGTAAAATTCCAGCAATATTAGCCTTATTGATTCATCGATTGCAGTGTCGTTCTCTAATAGGCGATCATTAATTGTCCTTAGTATCTGTCCCTTATCCATATCCAGTGTGTCCGTACTACTGCTACTATCGAAGCTAGTCTGGCAGCTCTCTCATTGCCGAGTGTCCCTGCATGACCAGGACAGTAGATCCACACTAGTTCCTGGAGATTCGAGGCTTCTATGGATGTTTTCCATTCATGTCGTGGCCATCGTTTTTGGACCTTTCGATACATGGACTGGGAGTCTGGCATAAAAACTGCCCTGGGAAATTAAGTTTCGAACAACCATCTCAGAGCTACAGTAGTTGCATTCTCATGCTGGAGGTTGTTGCCATGTAAGCTCCACTTTCTCCCGACACAGTCCTCCCCTTTACTCTCACCGAGAAGCCCACTGAACGTTGACCCATAAGTGTACACAATGGCATGAGCACTTATCAGCTGATGAATTTTCAGCTCTGCGTTCCCATTGTCTCAAGCTCTGCACTCCCTGCCGAGGCTGATGACTTTGCCGTTAGTTTGCCCAACTTCTCATCTGACTTACTCCACACTTCCTCCTTGGTATATTTAAACTGTGGTCCCCTGCCCAATCTCTGCCTCTGCCTGTGCCATCCAAGATATCCCCAACTTTATTTTTCTTCCCATGCTGTAAAACATGCACAAATTGCAATAATATAGACAAGAGTAACACAAGAATTCAGCTTGGACAAGAAGGTTTAAAAAAGTCCTATGGCACATACTTCCGTAGGGGAGTGGAGTGTTAGAGACTTCACTATACTAGGTCCAGCATCAAGAAGTAGGGTGATCAGTTCCTTGCCTCGCTGCCCTTTTCTTTCCCTAACTCAAGAGGAAAGTCATGTACCCATTTACAGCTGGGTAGACTGGAGCGTGTTATACCGTGAATCGAACCTGACACCTTTACCAGGAGAGAACAACGCTATAACTACTCTGTCAATGGACGCTGGACAAGAATAAGCGGGGAGCGGAAATTAAAGTGAATATGACACTGATCGTTCCCAATAAACAATATAAAATTTAAAATAAGTGAAAGAAAGAAAGAAAGAAAGAATGAATGAATGAATGAATGAATGAATGAATGAATGAATGAATGAATGAATGAATGAATGAATGAATGAATGAAAATCTGGTAAGAGACATAACGGAAAGAATGTCTGTGACTAGTGTACTTCATCATTCACTTCATTTCCTTTACCGCTCCTTCCGAAACATGACGCCGCCACTGCAGTTAGCCACCTTGCCGGAAGCCTGCATCAAAGCCACATGCTGCTCCTGCAATGATTTTACATTGTGAGGTTGCTGGCCCTATGCACCAGTGGCGTACTAAAGGGAGTGAGAGGGAACGGTCCGGTCAGGGTGGCAGTCAGGAGGGGGTGAGAAGGGGGGATTGTGCCAGATGACACTATTATGACAGTACTTACTGTAAAAAATATATTTAGAAGTATGTTTCTTTATGATGAGGGATTGCCCGAATATAGGCTTGGCCCCCACGGGGCCAAATACTTTAAATACGCCCCTGCCATGCACAGCCTCATAATGGTCGCCTTTTATGATATACCTGAGGTAGCAGTCATTCTATTCTGTCTTCATCTTCTTAGAGGGCCCCACCCCCCCGGCCCCGGCCGGATTATCCATTAGACTAAGTAGGCGAATGCTACGGATCCGGAGCTCTAGGGGGCCCGTGCATAAGTTTTAAAAAAATTTTAATCCATATATTTTACAATAAAATGTGTTTATTGTGTTTAACTTAATAATAATAAAAATAATACTAATAAACATTAATAAACAATACTTACTACTCATAAAAGAGGTAAGCAATGCTAACAAACTAACATAGCAGTTTTTTTTTTTATTCTTAAGAACTGATTCCCTACGCAAGATCTTTTAAAAGATGCAATGGCCGACCGCTGTGTCCGCAAAATCTTTTAAAAGACTGATTTATTTCGGTGTTTCTTTCCATTCTGATATTTTATACTGACCGGAATTTATCTCGAACGGAAGTAAACACAAAACTGCGCAAATTACAACAAGCTTCAACTTCCTTTGTTTGAGTTTGAAGGGAATTTTTCACATTTATCTTCAATTTTCGTCGTATTTTGTCGAATCACTATGATGGCCGAAAACACGCAGGATATGTTACTAATATGTGTAAAGTGCAATCTTTACTATCTTGCAATATAATACATTTATATACTTATTATGTTCGCAAATATTTTGTAAACAAAGTATTTCCTTTTTTAAGTGCTTAAGGAGAAGTCATTTTTGAGTTACTTCCCTTGAAAGGAGTTCCGTCATCTTCGATCGGATTCCGCGGACGACTCTAGGCCTACTGCGATTTATTCTTTGGCTGGGTAGGAATAGATTTTTCTTGCTTCAGTATATCTATGGCCTGAATTTATACGTAGTGTTTGTATGAGTAGGACGAGTCTGTCTTATATATGGATATCTTTACATTTCTAAGTCGAACTATGTTGGTTGTCGCTAGAAAAGGTCAAAGGCTATGCAGCGGAAGTATCGCTAGCAAGGGGTGTAATTCATGGCTGTCATCCTGTCGGGATGTCGAATTTTGTTGTAGCCGGCTTATCGCCGAAAAAGTGATCTATAAGTAGATGGGGAAAAGTGATAGTCATTTAGACATGTTGTATGTACTTTACCCCAGTGTTTATTCTCTTTTGCCAAGGAATGGCAAAGTTATATTTCGCATAGAAAGGTAAAACCACAATTTATTATGAACTTGGGCTTCGCCATCGTTGTCGATAAGCAGATGCACAGTGGTACTTTTGAAAAGAATATTTATTCAAAGGAAGATGACATTCCTATGTATCAGCACTAGATTATATGATATTATTCAATTACCTCTATGATAGAAGCTATGAAGAAATGAGGACATTTAACGAATGACCAATTTTGGTCTGTATCCAATAGTGAGTGAAGCTCACGAGAGAAGCACAGCCATGTTGAAATCCATATACTTTGTATTTATCGAGTGAGAAAAAGGGATGCCTGTACTATCGCTCGATGAACCAAGAGATCACTGCTACATGTGAGAACCCATGTCTGGGATTCCTATATCTTTATGAAAAATATATATATTGAACTTTACGTGAAGGGATATTCGCTAGACGAGATTAGGTCTAGGAGCCTTCCTATATATTGGTTATGGTCTGACGTGCCCAGTCAGTAAAGCCAGATGATTTACATGATGGAACTCTGAATGCTTATTTACGAATGCTCCATTATGATATTTGCCAAGCATGAATGCTAACTTAAGATGATATTCCTGTGATCAACATTATGCTGTCTATGTCGACATTTGTTCCTGTAACCATATACGTACTGTCCAAGTGTGCGTCTCATTAAATGTTATAAAAAGACCACCGTAGTTCCAGTACTTCTTGAATTCGAACAGTGTGAGTATGAGTGATGTACTACCAACTTGTCAACTCTATCGAATCATTCTACCATTCGCGTTCTGACATTCATATACACACTCATTGTCTACACTCACATTCTTGTCGGAGCCTCATCACGTTCCAGGACAAGATGACCTGTATGACCAAAACTGTGCTGGGTTTAATGAGTTGACAATCGTTACACTTTACTACACCAGTCCCAACATCTACATTTATCAACTGGTGGACATTCACGGCATTTAACAAATAAAGCGTGATTCAACAACTAGTAGCCAGTATGAGTTAACAACTACAGAGTTTAACAACTGGTGGCCAGCTTCCTGGGTCAACCTGCACAGTGACCATATTGAGAAGTAAACTACTGAGACCAGACGTTCCTTGGGGTCTGTTACGACACACAAATACATCAACAGTACAACTCTACAGTGATGTCAGCGTGACCTGTCCTGTCGAGAGTATGCGGTAACTAGGTCAGCGTTTGTTGACATTTGGTTCGTTGGACATTTGCCATACAACTGACAGTGTTACACAGCAAGCTTGGTTGAAACATAGAACATTACACATCAGGACTGGAGAATATTTGACAGTGTTTGCGAAAGGAAATGTTATTGAACTGAGAAGTCCTACATCGATTGTTATCATTCACATCAACGATGGAGCTTCTATTTCTGTGTTGAATTTAAAATAATTAGACCAGAAGTATTTGTTTAATAAAGTACCACAGTACTGTACTATTAGGCAGTGTAACTGAGCCTTCTTTACAACACATTCTTTCTGCAACACTCTATTTACATCATATTGCCATACTATTTATGCATTTATGTATTTATGTTTAAACATTTATATGTGATATTTGTTTGTATCCAGCGGGTTGTTGTTTTGGTTGGGCGGTGTCACACAACAGAGTATCCCACGTAATAGAGGGTCTGTTGTGTGCGTTTCTATAGGTGCAATTTTCTTGATTGAAAATTTGCTGCGACAGCTGTTGCTATTAGTGTTAGCTGTGAAGACTGTACTCATTGTTGTTTTTGTAATATTCCTTTGTTCTTTAGTTTGTTTTGATTTGTTTGTAATTTGTTGGTCTACCCTATTCTATCTTTCAGTTCTATTCTCAATTTATATTTATATACTGTGGCGTTATTTGTATTTGTTATCCTCTTGCGGTTTATCTTTTATTGTTTTTCCCATTTGATTTATTTCATTTCCGCAAATGTTTTCATGTTCTTCTGTATAACTGTTTTGTTTTGTGCATGATCGACATACACTATTTAAAATATAGTTGATCATATAAATTGATGTACAAGAATCAACTGATAGTTAATTGCTATTACTAAAGGTACACAGTTGATGATATAAAACACTATTTCTGGTGCACTGCACTTATATTATAAAGTGAACCAGCAACTTATAGCTGTTATTATATAAGGATTTATACAAGACCTTTGTAAGGCTTGTTTCCCACAGTGATTGAGATAGTTAAGTACTATTTTCCACAGGTTACAAAGTTATCATACAAGGTCTTTGATTAAGACTAAGAAAGTGAATTTATTTACTTTTGCAAATTACTGATCTTATTAGACAAGATGTCTACATTAGATTATTTTATCACACAAGGCAAGGTTCTTGATAAGACTGGTCAGCAATTAGAAGAATGGGCAGTTGCTCAATATGACAAAGCATTAGCTGCTGCTGCTGAAGAAAGAAAAGCATTGATTGAAGAAAAGAAATTAGCAGCTGAGGAGAAAAGATTGGAAGCTGAGGAAAAAAAATTACAAAGAGAGTATGAACAAAAGAAATTGCAGATACAGACTGATGAAAAAAGATTCCAGATGGAAATGGAAAAAGAGAAAAGAAAAGATGAGGCTGCTGCTGAAGAGAAAAAATTACAAGCTGCTGCAGAAGAGAGAAAATTACAAGCTGCTGCAGAAGAGAGAAAATTACAAGCTGAAGCTCAAGAGAAAAAAGCAATAAGAGAACATGAACACCAAAAAGAACTTTTAGCATTTGAGTTAGAAAAGTTAAAGTTAACAAACATAAGTGATGGTAATCAAGCATCTGGTGGTAATGGTAAACCCTTTACTTACAAGGTCAAGGTACCAGTGTTCAACCCTTCCAGTGATGACATAACATTCTGGCTAAATAGATTTGAACGCTCGTGTCGAGCCCATAATGTGGACAAATCACAATATGCTAACCAGTTATCAGAAAATCTGAAAGGTGATTCTCTGACTAGTTTAAGTTTGGTTGAAGAGGCTGACAAAGATAACTATGATGTTATTAGGGCAGCCTTATTAAAGAAGTATCAGTTGTCTGAAGAGGGTTATCGGAAGTTGTTTAAGACAATGGTGCCTGAGGCAGGTGTAGAATTCTCAGAATTCATTGCAAGGACACGTCTTACATTTGATCGTTGGATTGAGCTATCCAAAACAGAAAAGACTTATGAAGCCCTTATGGACTTGATACTCAGAGACAAGATTATGTCAAGTATAAATAAACCTTTCCTCGAATTCTTACATGAGCGTAAACCTAAGTCTCTAAAAGAAATGGAACAGTATTGTACCCAATACGTCACTGCACATCCGGACGTAGCTATTAGCAACAGTAAGGTTAAAGAAGGTATGCCAGTTGCTTCTGCAACACCATACAACCCTAATCACTCTCACAAATTCCAAGGACCTCAAAATAAGTTTAATAAAAAAGGTAACTATTACAGTTATCAGAACCAAGGTAACCAATCATTTCAGGGTTCTTCTTCGAATACCTGGAGAAGAGCTGACAGCCCTCGATTCAGGGGTGGTCATAATTACAGGAACTTTCGCAAAGGAAGTCATTCTAGAAACTATCCAAGTTTTCCTTCATGGAGACAACAGGATCATAATTACCGAGATACTCATTATAATGAATATGATGATAGTAACCAAAGGAGCTATGATTCAAACCCGAGTAGAGGTTATAATAATGGAAACAATGATAAGTACAGAGGCAATAATAACAGAGGTAGAGCACAATTCAAAAAACATAAAGCTCATTACCAGGCGAACTCTGCACAGCAAGAGTCCCACGAAGCCTATAAACAAAATAAAGATAATGATGACTCTAATAATATGGCATGTGCCGCTTTTGATTTTGGGAGAGCATCTCAGTGCCCCCAATGCAAAACATTATTTGAGCCAACCACAGTGTCTACTTTAAGCTGTGGGCATCATCTTCCCGCTCTTCCTGCGTCAATCGCGCATGATGGGAGAGGTTCTCTTGTCTTACACAAAGGTTTAGTAAATGACAATCCAGTCTCAGTACTTTTTGATTCTGGATGCACAACTATTGGGGTTAGGCAGTCACTCATAGATCCTTCTCATTCTACAGGCAAAGTAGTCAAATGCGTAACATTTGGCGGCACCATAGAGAAATACTCTACCGCTATCATTAGGATTGCTACTCCTTTCTTCACAGGAGATGTACACGCATGTCTTTTGCCGAATTCGATCGCTGATCTTATCATCGGTCGCATTCACGGAGTCAAAGAATGCACTCCGGAGCAAATTTCCGTTTGGGAAAATCAAAATATGCAATCTGCTAATGCGGTAGTCACTAGAGCTCAAGCTCTCAATATGCCTGAAACTTCATCTGTTGAAGATAATGAAGTGCATAACCAAGATGATCCCTTGGTAATTTCTCGTGACTCGTTTATAAAACAACAAGAAGAAGATCCGACTCTTAAGAAATTCTTCACTCTTGTAACGAAAGGTGATCCGAATAAAGATTCCAATTGTAAATCTTGGATTACAATGAAGAATGGCGTACTTGTACGTATGGTGCAAGACTCCACTAAGTCAAGTCATTCTCAGATTCTTGTACCCAAGAATTTGAGAGTTAAGATCTTACAACATGCACACGACTCTCAGTGTGCTGGTCACATGGGTTTTTCCCGTACAAAGTCAAGAGTTCTTGCGGCTTTCTTTTGGCCTTTTGTGAACAAGGACATACGGATCTATTGTCGATCCTGTAAAGTATGTCAAGAAGTCAAATCCAAAGGTCCTCGTCATGCTGCGCCTATTCAGGCTGCAGATATTCCTATTCGTCCATTCCAGAAAATGGCGATAGACATCATTGGTCCATTCAAGATCAAATCTGCTAGAGGACATCAGTTTATCTTAACGTGTGTAGACATGTGCACACGTTGGCCAGAGGCTATCCCTCTAAAGAGCATTACTACCGCTGACATTGCAGATGCTCTTTGGCTTATATTTTCTCGGCTGGGATTCCCCGGAGAAATATTATCAGATCATGGCACCCAACTGATATCGGATACCATGTCTCAAGTAATGTCTACTCTACAGATAGAGAGATCTTTGAGTAGCATCTATCATCCTATGTCCAATGGGATGGTCGAGCGACTAAATAGAACACTTAAGAACTTATTAGGGAAGATAACTGAGGATCATCCTCAAGATTGGGATAGGGTTTTACCCGCGGCCCTCTTCGCGTACAGAGAGGTCCCCAATGAACATACAGGGTTTTCTCCCTTTGAACTTGTCTTTGGCGCGCGACCGCGCGGCCCAATGTCTTTGCTGCATGATCTTATAACAGCTGACAATATTGACGATGACACAAAATCTTCTTACGAGTATGTCATCGCGCTGAGACAGAAGATTATAGAAGCATGCAAATTGGCAACGTCCTCTTCTGAATTTGCTAAGCAGAAGGCAAGACAATTTGCTAATAAGAAGAGAACTTTACGACAACTTTGTCCTGGTGACAAAGCATTTGTTTTGCTACCTTGTCGTGAAAATAGACTCCTTATTAGTTGGAAAGGTCCGTACGATATAATATCGAAAATTTCAGATGTTGACTACATCGTCGATATTAACGGGAAGCATAAAACCTTCCACATCAATATGCTTACGGAGTTCCATGAACGTCCTGACTATCTACAGCCTATTTTCCAGGCAACGGACGATTCTCATGTCAAACATGGTCATTACTCATCACTGTCTGTAATACAGGATGAGGAAACAAGTTTTTCGGATGTTAATCTTCCGCTTCCAATGATCCCACTTCATTCTAGTTAATCATGGAAAGACGTTACTGTTTCTCCTGATTTGTCTCTAGGAGAACGGCGACAAGTTTCGTCTATGTTACAAACATTTCAGGATGTCCTCACTGACATCCCTGGACAAACTCATGTTATTGAGCATGACATTGTTCTAACTGAACATACTCCAATTAGGGTTAGACCTTATCCTATCCCTATACATTTCCAAACACAGGTTGAAAAGGAGTTGGATGAAATGATAGATTTACAAATAATCGAACCATCCACTTCTGCATATTCTTCGCCGATGGTTATTGTTCGAAAAAAAGACAATAACATACGTCTTTGCGTTGACTATCGCAAATTGAATCAAGTTACGAAGTTCGATGCTGAACCTATGCCTTTACTAGAAGAGCTACTTACTCGTCTTTCTAAATCGCATTTTTTCACTAAACTTGATTTGTCTAAAGGATATTGGCAAGTTCCATTATCCGAACGCGCCAAACCTCTTACCGCTTTCTCTACTCCCAGAGGCCTTTTCCAATGGAATTTTATGCCTTTTGGCCTTATGAACGCACCAGCTACATTTGTACGCATGATGCGTCGAATCCTATCGTATCGGTCAGATGTCATTGCTTATCTAGACGACATCTGTCTTTTCAGCGATACTTGGGAAGATCACTATTCAGGGTTAGTTGAATTATTATCAACTCTGCGTGAGTATAACCTGACAGCAAAACCATCCAAAGCTTGTATTGGCTTTAGCGAAATTGCTTTCTTAGGCCATCGAGTAGGTCACGGTTTCTTGAAGACAGAAGACCATAATATCACTAAGATACTTAACATCTCTATCCCTAGGACTAAAAAGCAAGTGCGAAGTCTTTTAGGTCTCATACAATTTTATGGACGTTTCATTCCGAATCTGTCCTCTATCATGGCACCTCTCTCTACACTATTAAAGAAAGGGTCGCCTAACATGGTTCACTGGTCTCATGAATGCCAATCTTCACTAGAGAAGATCAAAACTATGTTTTCATCACCACCTATTTTAGTGTTACCTACAACAGATAAGACATTCGTTCTTCGTAGTGACGCTTCATCCACTGGGATTGGAGCGGCACTAATGCAAGAGTACTCTGGAACTCTGCATCCTGTAATGTATATATCCAGAAAACTTAATGCTGCAGAAAGGAATTACTAGGTTTTAGACCGTGAATTATTGGCAATGGTTTGGTCAATTCTCAAACTCCAAAGATTCCTTCTGGGCGCGCATTTCGTAGTGGAAACTGACCAAAAAGCTCTTACGGCTATCCAAAGTAAGAACTTGAAGAGCTCGAGATCAACTCGATACGCAATCGCTC
The DNA here is from genome assembly GCA_024509875.1 of Oreohelix idahoensis. Classification (NCBI taxonomy): domain Eukaryota; kingdom Metazoa; phylum Mollusca; class Gastropoda; order Stylommatophora; family Oreohelicidae; genus Oreohelix; species Oreohelix idahoensis. Next base: position 441,605 of record JAMPIV010005638.1, on the reverse strand, counting down.
TTCAACCTTTTCATTTTTCGGTACGAGCTATCCGTGGTTCAGAAAATGTGATGGCGGACATTCTGTCCAGATGCCCACATGATGCCACTTAACTGTTAAATATTGGATTTTTTTAATATGTATAACTTTACAACAGTTATTTTTTGTTTCTTTACTAAGATACACATTTGTAATTTAATAATAGAATGATGGTATCGCTACTTAGCGGTTAATTGATGTTTATTCACCGCTGTTCTTTGATGATTGTTTCTTCATAAATCATAAATTTAAGATTATAGTGTGAATTTTTGGTATGCATTGTATAATTACCAGAATTGTATTATACGTACATCACACCTTCCTGGAAACATTTATTCGTAGAGAAACAATTTCTCTCAGATTTTGAGATATATTCTCACCGGTCATATTAGGAATTATAGTTATTCCTGATATTTTCATCTGCGCAGTATTCTTGCGTTGTGAGCCTATTCTACGTTGCTCCTAGATGTATTTTAAAAAAAAAAATTTTAGTTTTTTTTTTTCCCGGGAGGTGTGGTAAGACTGTAAAGTGCAATCTTTACTATCTTGCAATATAATACATTTATATACTTATTATGTTCGCAAATATTTTGTAAACAAAGTATTTCCTTTTTTAAGTGCTTAAGGAGAAGTCATTTTTGAGTTACTTCCCTTGAAAGGAGTTCCGTCATCTTCGATCGGATTCCGCGGACGACTCTAGGCCTACTGCGATTTATTCTTTGGCTGGGTAGGAATAGATTGTTCTTGCTTCAGTATATCTATGGCCTGAATTTATACGTAGTGTTTGTATGAGTAGGACGAGTCTGTCTTATATATGGATATCTTTACATTTCTAAGTCGAACTATGTTGGTTGTCGCTAGAAAAGGTCAAAGGCTATGCAGCGGAAGTATCGCTAGCAAGGGGTGTAATTCATGGCTGTCATCCTGTCGGGATGTCGAATTTTGTTGTAGCCGGCTTATCGCCGAAAAAGTGATCTATAAGTAGATGGGGAAAAGTGATAGTCATTTAGACATGTTGTATGTACTTTACCCCAGTGTTTATTCTCTTTTGCCAAGGAATGGCAAAGTTATATTTCGCATAGAAAGGTAAAACCACAATTTATTATGAACTTGGGCTTCGCCATCGTTGTCGATAAGCAGATGCACAGTGGTACTTTTGAAAAGAATATTTATTCAAAGGAAGATGACATTCCTATGTATCAGCACTAGATTATATGATTATTCAATTACCTCTATGATAGAAGCTATGAAGAAATGAGGACATTTAACGAATGACCAATTTTGGTCTGTATCCAATAGTGAGTGAAGCTCACGAGAGAAGCACAGCCATGTTGAAATCCATATACTTTGTATTTATCGAGTGAGAAAAAGGGATGCCTGTACTATCGCTCGATGAACCAAGAGATCACTGCTACATGTGAGAACCCATGTCTGGGATTCCTATATCTTTATGAAAAATATATATATTGAACTTTACGTGAAGGGATATTCGCTAGACGAGATTAGGTCTAGGAGCCTTCCTATATATTGGTTATGGTCTGACGTGCCCAGTCAGTAAAGCCAGATGATTTACATGATGGAACTCTGAATGCTTATTTACGAATGCTCCATTATGATATTTGCCAAGCATGAATGCTAACTTAAGATGATATTCCTGTGATCAACATTATGCTGTCTATGTCGACATTTGTTCCTGTAACCATACACGTACTGTCCAAGTGTGCGTCTCATTAAATGTTATAAAAAGACCACCGTAGTTCCAGTACTTCTTGAATTCGAACAGTGTGAGTATGAGTGATGTACTACCAACTTGTCAACTCTATCGAATCATTCTACCATTCGCGTTCTGACATTCATATACACACTCATTGTCTACACTCACATTCTTGTCGGAGCCTCATCACGTTCCAGGACAAGATGACCTGTATGACCAAAACTGTGCTGGGTTTAATGAGTTGACAATCGTTACACTTTACTACACCAGTCCCAACATCTACATTTATCAACTGGTGGACATTCACGGCATTTAACAAATAAAGCGTGATTCAACAACTAGTAGCCAGTATGAGTTAACAACTACAGAGTTTAACATATGTCAACAGTGAACAAACTGTGTGATCAACCACAACTTTCTTACCTTTTCTGTGTTTCTAAATGGATTACCTTCACAAAGAGAGCAGTGAAACTGTATTGTGATCATAATTTATGTTACAAGCCTTAGGTAAGTGGAAAATGTCTGTTGAAAATTTCAAGTTATCTTTTGCTCTATGTACGGTACATATTATCCGTCATAACATAAACATAATATAAAATTAGCTAGAAACGTATATATATATTCATATGATCCATCCAATGTACTTTAATTTGATATATGATATATTATACTTAACTCATGATTAGACACACATTGTTAGTAAAAGTAAATTATGTAAATGTACATTTTTGGGGCTTAAAAATAATTCCGTCCAGAGCAGAAAATAATTACGTACCGAATCAGCGGTACTTGGGCTTTGGCCCAATGACATGTCATTGCCAGGCTGGGGAGCTTGTGGACTTTCCTTCCTACCCGGTCAGGAGCTTCGCTCCTTCCCATCCACAGAGTATATCTCAGGAGCCGTTCATGTTATTCAGTCAAAATCCCGGTCAATGACACCCCTTCAAGCTCACGCCCGGGCTTGAACCTTGAACACCTGATCGCCAGCGCAATGTGGTAACCATTACAACAGCGCGGCTCCCGACTAACTAACATACCAGTCGATTAATAATTCTAGTATATACACCATCACCATGCTAAGGGTTTTGAAAAATAAAATTATTGCCTATTAGATGGGGGCGGGGGTGGGCAAACGCCAAAAAGCATAGAGGCCCTTCTTGGCTTAATCCGTCCTGTACTCTTCCCCCCCCCCCCACGGGGGGGGGGGGGGGGGGGGAACTACACGGAGCAAACATTCGAACTACAGGGCGCTAACTGTTGAACGGGCAAATAGTGTTGTTTGTAAACACTTGAGACAGGTTGACAGTTCACGGGGTGGGAGTCAGAGAACAACCATGGAGGCATTCCCTCAAACCAGGGTTTATTAACTTGTGGTCCATGGACCCTTTAGTTTAGAGTTGTGCTCCCTAGATCTATAGATCACTAGTTTAGAGTAGTGCCCCTAGATCTATAGATCACTAGTTTAGAGTAGTGCCCCTAGATCTATAGATCACTAGTTTAGAGTAGTGCCCCTAGATCTATAGATCACTAGTTTAGAGTAGTGCCCCTAGATCTATAGATCACTAGTTTAGAGTAGTGCCCCCTAGATCTACAGATCACTAGTTTAGAGTAGTGCCCCTAGATCTATAGATCACTAGTTTAGAGTACTGCCCCCTAGATCTATAGATCACTAGTTTATAGTAGTGCCCATAGATCTATAGATCACTAGTTTAGAGTAGTGCCACCTAGATCTATAGATCTAGGGGCACTAGTTTAGAGGTGACTGAATGGATTCTAGGGGTTCCGTGTAAAGGTAGTATTTCAGCAGATACTGACGTTGGGGGGAAGTGTTTGAGACTTCACTATACTAGATCCAGCATCGAGAGATGAGGTGACCAGTTCCCTTCCTCGCTGTCTTTTTCCTTTCATAACGCAAGAGAAAATTCAGATTCCCATTTACAGCTGGATGGACTGGAGCGTGGGCATACCGTGAATTGAACCCGACACCTTTGCCGCGAGAGACCATAACCTCAATTTTAAATGAAACGTTTATTTTAAATACTTTACTGTAAATTTTGGTTTTTCCAAAAAGGAATCTATGGGGAAGGGGGGGGGGGGGGCACAGAGGTAAATGAGGCTCTTAAGGGGGGACCATGAACAAAAAAAAGGCTGAGAACCCCTGGTTTACAGTATTATGGAATCTTTACTATTTTTTGTTACACACTTGTCTCGTCTTCAGTGTATGGTACGTCTTTGTGTGGTGATAACCTGCTAGTGCGTGTAGCTGTTTCTATTCATTGAAGATGTGTGTGTGTGTTTACGAGTGAAAACTGTGTATGTGTGTCAGGGAGAGGTTATCAACTCTTGTGCATTCGCTGGCAATGTTTCTAACGCAGTCATCGATGCCGTCATTGTAAAATCTGTTTGTTGTTTCCGATCTCCAGGGGTTCGAGTTACTCACTCTTTCCGATCTCCATCAATCAATCAATACCCTTTAGCTTCCCAAAGAGCATAGGCCTTCAACAAACACATGCCACGTCTTCCTGTCCTGTGCCATCCGCTCAAGTTCTTTCCATGTTTTCCTCATCATTTTCACCTCTGTATCCAGTTCTCTCCTCCATGTGTGTTTTTTTTTTGCCTACCTCTGCCTCTATTTTCCTGTGGATTCCAGAACAAGTACTAACTTGTAATGCTATCAACAAGGTTTCCTCAATGTGTGTCCTATCCATCGCCAGCGTCTTCTTCTCAACTCTTGTTTCACTGGCACTTGTCTGGTTTTTGTCATCAATTCCACATTTGTGACTGTCATACCATTTCAGTCCTTCTATTCTGCGCAAGCACCCGTTTATAAAAGTCTGTAGCTTTTTGCTTGTTGTTTTTGTTGCTCTCCGTGTCTCAGAGCCATACAATAGGACTGACTTCACATTTGAGTTGAAGATTCCTATTTTCGTGTTGGACTTGATTTCTCTTGATCTCCATATGTTTCCCAATACAATCAAAGCTCCTCTTGCTTTTTTTATTCTTATTTTGATATCACTGTCTGTCCCTCCAACTTTGTCTATATTACTTCCAAGATATGTGTACGATTCTACATCTTTTAGTGGTGTTTCTTCATGTTCAACCTTGTTATCATTTCTTGCATTTATTCTCATAATCTTTGTCTTTTCCCTATGTATTTTCAGGCCGACTTGTTGTGACCTCTCATCGAGAATTTTCATTTTTTCTTGCATCTGATTATGGTTATGGGACAGAAGAGCCAAGTCATCTGCAAAATCCAGATCATCAAGCTGTTTAGTCAGATTCCACTGGATTCCATTTCTGTTGTGTGGTGTCGATGTTTTCATAACCCAATCTATTGCTAGTAAGAAAAGAAATGGAGACAAGAGGCATCCCTGTCTCACTCCCGTTCTAATCCTAAACGGTTGTGTAAGTTGTCCTTCACGAACAACTCTACATGTCATGTCTTCATAGGTCTTCTGTATTAAGTTTATGATCTTCATGGGAACTCCATAATGCCTCCTCATCAATTTCCAAAGCGATTCTCTGTCTACACTATCAAATGCCTTTTTATAGTCCACGAATCCGATTTAAAGCGGTGAATTCCATTCCAGACTTTGTTCAACTATTATTCTCAATGTGGCTATCTGGTCTGTACAGGATCTATTTTGTCGAAAACCTACTTGTTCATCACTCAGTTGCTTGTCTATGGACTCTTTTAATCTCTCCAGGATGATTCTGTTAATACTTTTGCTGGCACTGATAGTAACATTATTCCTCTATAATTTGTGCACTCTTGTAAACTTCCCTTCTTATGCAACTTGACCAGATAACCTTCCTTCCATTCTGCTAGTATTTCCTCTCTCTCCCAGGCTTTGCTAAGTAGTTTGTATAATATCTCTGTAGAGGTATCAAAATCTGTTTTGATGGCCTCTGCTGGAATGCAATCTGGACCAGCTGCTTTTTCATCTTTCAGAAGCTTTATGTCTTTCTTTATTTCTTCTCTACTTGGTCGTTCACAGCTGATTTGTAGCTCCTCTTCTGCTGGCTGAATGTCTGAGGGGTTAGTTGGAGCTGGTCTGTTGAGAAGTTCCTCAAAATGTTCTGTCCATCTCTTCATTTGTTCTTATATATTACTAAGCAATTTTCCATTCTTATCTTTTATGAGGCCATTTGCTTGCTTAAATTTCCCTGTTAGCTTCTTTGTGTTGTTGTACAGGTTCCTCATATTTCCTTTTGCTGCAGCTTCCTCTGCTTCCCTTGCCAAATCATCAATATATTTCATCTTGTCTCTTTTGATGTTTCTTCTTACTTCTTTGTTTGCTTTTATGTACACTTCATGAGCCTTGGTTTTGGAGCTTCTGGTTTTGCTTCTGTTTAAATCTGCTTTCTTGTTTTTCCTGTCTTCTATCTTACTAATGGTTTCTGTTGTTATCCATGCTTTGTGCTGATGTTCCCTTTTTCTCAGTACTTCTTCACATGTCTCGTTCCATATATTTGTTACTTGTTGCCAGTGGTCTTCCGTATTTGTTTCATCTTCCAGCTGTTCGAGTACTTGGTATTTGTTGGAAACTGTGATTGAAAATTTTTCTCTTATTTTCTGATTTCTTAGATATCCCACATTATACTGTTGTCTATAGCTATATGCTGTTGTAAATTTCTTGAGTTTTAATTTTGTTTTAGCCAACAGAAGATGGTGGTCTGACACAATACCTGCTCCTCTACATACTTTCACATCATGCAATGATGACCTAAACTTCTTGCTTATGCATATGTGATCAATCTGATTCTCAGTTCTGTGGTCTGTTGATATCCATGTTGCTTTATGTATTCTTTTATGTGGAAATATGCTTCCTCCCATAGTTAGTTCATTTGAAGCACAGAAATTTGCTAATAGTTTCCCATTCTCGTTCATCATACCTAATCCCTGCTTTCTGATATTATCAGATATGTGAAATCCTGCGCCAAGTGCCAGCGTGTGGCACCAAAACATTGGACACCCCCAGTTCCCATGGGAGAAATGCCAGTAATGGGGACACCATTTGAACGGGTTGCAGTCGACATTATAGGACCCCTAGAAAGGACTAAAAGAAGGAACAGGTTTATCCTGACCTTAGTCGACACATGCACTATGTGGGCCGAAGCTATCCCGCTAACATGCACGGATTCCAAGCATGTCGCAGAAGCCGTAGTGCAGGTTTTTACACGGTCCGATCTCCAGGGGTTCGAGTTATTCACTCTTTCCGATCTCCATGGATTCGAGTTATTCATTCTTTCCGATCACTATGGATTCGAATAATTCACTCTTCTGCCCCGTAAAATCTGGTATACTAGTGTAGGATCATGTGTTTAAATTAATTCTTGAACAGAAGAGAGGCCAGTATTATAGGCTGCTTTTCTAGGGCGCTCGTAATGTTGTGGAAAGGGGGGGGGGAGGGGGAGAGGGGGGAGGGGGCTGTGGCGGTCGGTATGTTTGAATTAATTATTTGTTACGTTTTGTCCGAGTTAAATATTGTACCCATCCTTATTGAGTTTCCTTTACAGCTTTGTATAACATTACTGTATTTTAAAAACAAAAACATCTTGGAAAGTGCTGATCCTTAAACTTTAACACCATAAGAATACTCAAATCAGACGAACATTCTTTTGCGTCAAATATGAGGGAAAACATCACGACCTTTAAAATTTAAACTAATTAATAATCAAGCTGCGGTCAGTGGGGCTGCCATCCTGACCTGCACTTAATTTAACTCCTTTAACTCCATAAAAACAATTGTTTTCTTCTACTATTGCGATCTTGCGACCCATTAACTGACGAATGTTCAATGTACACAAATTATGCAAGATGTAACACACAAGAACTGTCGTTACAATGTGATAAATATAATCTTAGTACATGGAGCAAAGGTAACCAAGTATAAATAAATATCAGTGAAAGAAGATCTATGTTAATATCAATCATTTAAAAAAAAATTTAACTTACAGAAAACGAAACTTCAGCTATACGTTGGGAATTGACTATTTGAAAGTGCAAGTTATTGTTGACTAACGCCAAAGTTGAAAATCTCATGTACACGTAGTGACCAGGAAAGCTAGTCGTACAGTTTACCAGTTAGTCTAAATAAAATACTTTTTAGATGAAGAAGCAAGGAAAATTGTTTTGTATATCCCAAACACAAACACACTTAACTGCTGCACCAAAATCTAGGACGGTTGCTCCATGTCCAATACCAAAAAAAAAAAAAAATCACATTCACTTCAAAAACGTGCAGTGCATTTATTTTCTGACAAATATCCAACCCGGTATGTAAATCTACGTAAACATCTTAAAATATTACCTCTCAGAAAGCGCTTCCTCTTCAACAAAGTCAAATTCTTTCACAAAATCATGTCTCATAATGCTCCATTTATTAGGGGTCGACTTTTAAATGTAGCAGAAGACGTACTCAGCCTTTAAACTGATTACAAGGGCCCAAGCCTAAGCTTTACTTACTTTTTTTTTTTTTAAGTATGGCTTTGTCTACAGCTCATCTTTTGAAAAATTGTCTACTTAGCTCGAAAACTTATCCAGTCCCTATTCATTCAACCGCAGACTTTTCGAACACTATGTCAAACCTGATTGTATGCACCCCCCTTCCTTCCCCCCCACCCCCCACCCCCAATCTGAGTACGTGTTTCTAAACCATTATCTAATATATTGTTATGTTGGGCTTAACGGTGGCATTCCTTTGTTTTTCAATATATTTTTCATTATGATTCAATACTGTAAATGTTATTATGCTGTTATTTTACTTATGCCGTGTTTCATAATTAAAATGCATGTAAGAATTAATTAATTCGATGAGAGATATAACGAGTAGAGTTTTAGACAGGCCTGCACGTTGAATTCTGAGATATTTGAATATTATGTTTGTTCGTTCGTTTTCAACTCCGTTAGCAGCCTTTGTTTATTTTTTCCTATGTCAACTAGCGTTAACCATACATCACATTTGACAAGTACAATTCAACAAACATTGGTTTTCATGAACTGAGACAAAACTAATGCTAGATTATAGGTATGAGTAACATATAATGGTAGTTAAGTTTTTAGCAGCTGTAAAAAAACTATCACAGGGAAGGATTGGGAGGGCTAAGTTTTTTTTTACAATCTTTCGTTATCATAAAGCTACAACACAAAAAGCAGCGCTTAGAACATGGTCGCTCATTGTGTATGTTAGTCCAGCGTTTCTCAACCTTTTTAACCTGGAGGAACCCTTGAAATAATTGTCAGGTCTCATGGAACCCCTGCATACAAATTATTATATCTACAACTAATGGTGCCTACGCCTGATTAGAAGGTTGGAAATATAATAATCCAACAAAAATTGTCAATGCTCTTTTGAATAGAGAATAATTTTTGTCTGTGGATCTGCTTACTTTGGCCACGTTATTGTTGTATGGTTCTCTCTTCCCACAAGGATATCAACTCTAATGCACGTCAGTCGTGTAGGTAGCAGAAACTTTTTTTTTTAAAGCTTAGCATACTGTAGCGTGACTTAACCATGTTTTGAGCCCGTCCCTTAGCCTCGAATAGCAAACGCTCTAACCACTTTCAGTCGCTAACGCATTGTTACATCACTAATGGTAAATATATGGTTTCTATAAGCCCCTCATTGGTCGCTTTACAGAAGTCTACTCTGGTGCCATTAATTAGCAGTTTTCTTTATTGACAAAGCCTTTGCCTGGCAATAGCCTCATCGCTCCTTATCAACTTTTCAGTAAAATTTATGTTTTGGTTTACAAGTTCAAGCAAAGAGCGGCCAGCTTCTAATTGATTAGCCTTGTCTTTTGCATCAATTCCGCGTACTAGTTGAGTTTTTTAGTGAAAACAATCGCAAATCTTTCTTGAGAAATCACCGTAGTGTTGGCCTGGCAATAACCAGTAGAGTTACATGCTTTCTTCTCTGAGTTTCTGGCTGTTGTGTAACAGTGGGAAACCCCCCCCCCTCCCCCGCCCCCCCAGGGTAGAAGAGGTAGAGGAAGACCACATGGAGAGATTAACTGAAGATGACATGGAAAGACCTTGACATAACGGCACGAGACAGGAAGATTTGGCATAAGTTTGTTGGAAGGCCTATACTTCTTGGCAGTTGAAAAGTGATGAATGAATGAGTTAACTAATGAATTAAATAGGGGCCTATACGAGGCTAATATTCTTAAGCGTGCTCCTGGAATTAGACAAAAAAAGAGGGGAAACCCGAGGCCTGTAAATGAATAAATATTGACTTGACTTGACTTTGATCCACTGTCATTGAGCGTCAGCTCTTGGTGTCCTTGATACCATTATGTGGTACTGCGCCGTTCGTATAAGTTGTGAATAAATATTACACACATAAAGGTATGTTTCAGGCACTTCTGAGAAATAAAGAAGTAGGAAACTAGACAACCGAAAAATAACAGAAGTTAGTGGCTTATTGAGAATCGAACCCACGACTTTCCGAACGGCACCCCCGCCTAGCTACGGAAGAGAATCACTATCCTCCCTGCCAACTTTATCTGTTGTCTAACTTTCTACTTCTTTATTTCTCACGAGTGCCTGGAAATAGGTTTTATCGGTTTGCTTTCTATTCCTAATTCTTCTTAAATGTCAAAATTGCGATACCACTCTAAAAAAAATTTTCTTTGGATAGTGCATTTACGGCGTTGATATGACAACAAGTACATATAAGCTCAAAAGACTCCATAAAAAACATGGTGGCTGTCGAATAGGTCACTGTCTACGGTAAATTATAAAGGGTTACTCGTCTGAAAACAGCAGAGAACACAGAAATATTTTAAGCCATTCAAAAGTTACTAAAAAAGAGGTGAAAAGAAGAGTCTGGAGTTAGATAGGACAGATATTTCAGAAATCGTTGGTAGCATTACAAGGCAGTCCTTGTTCTGAAATCCCCAGCTAAAGACAGGCAGAGGAAAACTGAAAAACACAAAAAGATGAGAATTGCGACAACCATGAAAATAATAAAGTATGAACAGATGACACAGGACAGGAAGGCTGGGCATCATGTGTTGAAGGTATTATCACGAGAAATCGTTTTGAGACACACAGCCAATCATACACCATCCTTTAGTGGACATCCCCAGGAACAAGAAAATGAGTTGACAAAAGAAACGCTGGACATTCAATATTCAGACATTGACACGACAACCCAGTGCAGAGACATAAATACTGGTATCAGACAGACAAGAACGTAAACAAGTGTGGGGAGTTCATTAAATTTGTGCCGAAACTACCACACTGGTCACGCTACGAAAGATTTCTCTTTATATTTAAATTCTGAGTTTATTTTTTCTTTTTTGCTCTCTTTCTGTAGGAGGATGACGAATACATTGGCTTTGCTACCCTCCCTGAGCAAGTACACAGGAAAGCTGTCAGAAAAGGCTTTGATTTCACCCTGATGGTCGTTGGTAAGTAGGGGCATATTTGGTGCCCATGATGGTGTTGTAATGTCTTGTTTATCGGAATATCTCAGGATAGCAAAGCTGCTAATGCTCATTTATTTCCTTTTTCACTCCCTATGGAGCACATGTTGTTGTTGTTGGTAAACTAGGGCTGCTGAACTTTTTGCTCTTTTGCTGCCAATAGTAAGTTTAAGACTCCTTGGTATTATCTACGTTGTAGATCTAGGCTTTTCCTGTGGCTTTTCTGCCATTCCGAAACGTGCCGAGTCGAAGTCATGAGCTCCAGTTTTTAAAGCTCGGCTTGCATTTAAAGGATCGCCACATCGGGTCCCAAGCTAGGAGTAAGAAGCGTGTGGCATACTGTGCATTCCCCGCCATCCAAGGGGGCTCTCCAACTATGCAGAGCTAAAATACTGTACTCTTGTTCTGGGCTCTCCCAAGGAATTGTCACGTCCTGCTCAAAAGCAACTTCTCAGCTCCCTCTGCCTATCACTGGTCCATAGTGAGATCCTCCTACATGCAGCCAACCAGTTAAAAGCCAGAGTTACGTCTGGATCTCAAGTGACTTCTCCAAGCTTAGTGTGCAATGCTGGGTTCACAACAGGTTTCACCACAGGGAGAATCACTGAAAGTGTGTGGATGATTTCAAGAGTCAATGATGATGTAATTAGCCTCGCAGACATAGGTTCACTTCCACATATGTACATTGTAGCATCGGTCGACCTCTGTACAGGGCCGGATTATTCATTAGGATAAGTAGGCTGAAGCCTACGGAGCTCTTAGGGGCCCATGCATAAGTTAAAAAATGCAGAGATTTTTCAATAAAATGTGTTTATTTTGTTTACCTTAGTAATAGTAAAAATAATACTAATAAACAAAATAGTAATAAACATTACAAAATAATTACTAATAAAAGAGGTAAGCAATGCTAACAAACTAACATACCAGTTTATTAATAATAGTAGTATAAACCGTCACCATGCTAGGGGGGTTTAAAAAATATTAAAATGATTGCCTATTAGGTGAACGGGGTCCCAAACACCAAAAAGCCTAGAGGCCCTTCTTGACTTAATCCAGCCCTGTCACTGTATCGGGCCCCTGTGTACGAAGCCTGCAGCAAAGGTTCTATATGGTCTTGCAACTGTGGTTTCTAAAGCAAGTTGTTGTACATTCTGTGTATGTGTGTGTGTGTGTGTGTGTATTTTTATTATTCATGGCTATCAATTGATCATTGCCTTTAGCCTCACTAGTATTACGCAAATGTTCCTCTGCACTGTCCAGCTCCCTGTTGGCTATAACCGTTCAGGCAGATCTCTTCAAATTATTTTGTCTTGAATAATTTGCAACTTCACTTTAGAATGAAAAAAAAATTTACAAAAACACACAAATAGTAATACGTTTTACAAAGAGAAAGGACAAGAAAAACCTACGTTGCGGCCACAAGCCTTCGTCAGGGACAGACAAACAAGAGACAGGAGGGAAAGAAAGTGAGAATTACGTGGAGAACATAAAACTACAGGTATAAGAGAAAATACTCCCTTATTGTGTTGTCATATGTTGGAGCAAAGATGGCTGCCATTAAACCGGAAAGCGGAAGTGGAAAATGCATTGAAAGCTAAAAAAATAATGAAAATAAGGACTGGAAAACGGAGTAAGGGAAAAGAGATATTTAAAAAATAAATTATTTAATTAAAAATAAATTTTTAAAATTAATTAATTTAGTGTATAAATAAATAAATAAAAATAAACATTTGTTTATATTATATTATTACTTTATAGGTTTTATTTCCCTCTTTTGTTCTCTGTGGAGCGTGGAGCATAGAGCCATGTTTGCAGCTGGTCCCCTTGCATGAAACCTGCTACAAAACATTCGTATGCTCTGGCATCAGTGGTTTCTGTGGCAATTTGTTTAAACGATGAGGTTGCCATCATCATCTACAACCTCATTTTAGTAGTCCTTCATGACATGCCAAAGTGAGTAGTAGTCATATTCTTGTCTTCTTTTTTTTTTTTTTTTGTCTTCTCAGAGACTGGGAACTACACTGGGTAACACTGCTAGGTTATGTAGTTTTTGTTAAGGAGTTTAGCCTCGTCCGATTGGCAGAGCGGTTAGAGTGCTGATCTCTGGCGGCAAAGGTGCCGGGTTCGAATCACGGTACCGACACGCTCCGGCTGTAAATTGGTACCTGACTTTGAGTCCCTACGGCAATATTTGATATAGAACCCCCTGTACCATTTTTAGCCTCGTTTTGGGGAAGCGAGCCCCGCTCAACATAGACACAAGGTACAGCGGTTATATTAGGGTGCATGTCCAAATATTAAAGACCCTGTGATCTGGTAATTCAATGTTCACTATGACTTATATAGTGCTTGGGGGCATGACATTCGCGAAGGACATAACAGAGCCACTGCCTACAAACCAATCATTTTCGTAATAGACAAACTAATATTTGCTGAAGATAGGTCAGCCACTTTAGAGTCAATATTACCTGAGAGATTAAAGCGCTTACTTTTATGCGATGGGAAAGAGTTCGAAACCAGAGTCGCGTTACGCTTCTGTCTACCCAACTGTAACAATTGGCACCCGACTCTGCACCTCAGAAAACTGAGACCTAGTGTAAGTGCAGTCTATATCACTTCACTTATCTATGGCAGCATCATCTCTGGGACTACCTATATGTTTGTTTAAGTCTACCAGTGTCTCCTATTTGCAGGAAGCCTACACGAAGTATCCCAATGCACTTACCAACAGTGGTTTCTGTAGCAATTTCTTATACATGATGAGATTGCCTGCCCCATGCATAACCTCAAATTATTCGCCTAGTACGACATGCCTGAGAGAGATGCATTCTTATTCTTTCTTTGTCTCATTGCAGAATCTCGAACTCGGTATAAGGGTTTTTTTTTTTAATAAAGTTTTACCTCGTTTTGGCCGTTGAAATGGAGCGTGTTAGCAACTTGCGTTATAAGCAGCGAATTGTGATAGAATTTCTCGCTGCAGAGAAGGAAACTGTTGTGAATATTCACAAGCGTCTATGTGATGTGTAAGGAAGTTTTGCAGTCGACAGGAGTACAGTCAGTCGCTGGGTTCAGAGAATCAAAGAATCAGGAAGTGGAAATACGGAGCTGCTTGATCGGCCGCGCTGTGGACGCCCTGCCACAGCCACAAACGCAGAAATGTTGAAATGCGCTGAGGGCATTATTCTTACTGATAGGCGAATCACTACTCAACAATTGGCCTTACAGATGTCAGTCAGCAGTGGTAGCGCAAATGTAGTTATAAAAACTCTCGGATTTTCTAAGGTTTGCGCAAGATGGGTTCCTCGAAGTCTCACAAATGACCACCGATTGCAAAGGAAAGCAATTTCTTCTGAATTGTTGGAGCGTTTCAATGCTGATGGAGAGAACTTTTTTGATAAGATCGTTACAGGCGACGAAACCTGGGCACATCATTTTGAACCTGAAACAAAAAGACAATCAATGGAATGGCATCATCCGCAATCACCACGAAGAAAGAAATTCAAGACAATTCCTTCAGCTGGAAAGGTCATGATCACTGTCTTTTGGGACATTGAAGGTGTGATTCTTGTGGACGTTATGCCAAGAGGAGAGACAATCAATTCGCAAGCTTACATTAAGACTTTGAAAAAACTCAATCAACGTTTTCGCAGAGTTCGGCCGCACAAGAATCCAGCAGACCTGCTTCTCCTTCACGACAATGCGCGACCTCACACAAGTCTGGCAACACGGGAGGCAATCATCAAATTGGGTTTGACTGTATTATCCCATCCACCCTATGGTCCCGATTTAGCACCCTCTGATTTTCATCTATTTGGTCCACTTAAAGATGCACTCTGTGGGACAAGGTTTGAAGATGATGAAGGAGTGATTCATGCAGCGAAGAAATGGCTACATGATCAAGACAAAATCTGGTACGGGCTAGGAATACATGCACTTGTTTCGCGCTGGCATAAAGCCGTACAAGTTGATGGGGATTATGTTGAACAATACCGATGTTTACATGACATATCCATGTGTATCGTGTATAAATTTCATGCTTTTTGAAACAGCTCCTGAGAAAAACGATGTGGTGCATTACTTTCTGAACGCCCCTCGTATTACAAAGTTTGATAACTTGTTATGTGTCACACCAGACATGTGAGGTTTAGTGTTCTTGACTTGGGTTTTGTAGCGAAATCTGTGAAAACAATCGCTAAATTCAGTAAGATTTTACTCCTATGATAATAAATAAACCAGCCCGTGTGTGTTTACCTATCGGCGTCCTCTACGCCAGTAGTGCGCTGGATTTTATACAGTAGTTATGCTTAGACAATGATTCTGTCGTCAAATATGACATGCTTTCCTAGTTCGTCCTTGAGACTTACAATAAACATGTGTTAGAAATGCGACACCAAACTGCCGCTCTGAAGTACCGTAAGATTTTAACTTTAAAGCCACTAGTAGTAGCAATTCAAACATTTTCCAGACGTGTATAACGAAACTGCAGTAAGAATTAATGCCAATATTAACGCCGCCTTGAAAAACCCCTCTCCGCTCGACACGCCGTTCTATGCCTATATCCACACTGTTGGACACGCCAGAATATATAAACACACACACACCAGTATATTTCCGGCAAAAAAAGTAACTATAAGGTAACATGGGGCCATCGCGTTGTCGAATTGTAGTGACGTACTACAAAAGCGCTGTTTCGTTCTGAATGAGAACGACAGTTAAGGGAAAAAGAAAAAAATTACGATTAACGTAGAAAGTTTTGAAAAATACAGTACGGAAAGGGGAGAATGCGGTGGTACTGTCCCGAGTTCGTGTTTACAAATTTGAATTGGCAAGATAGAAGGTTAGCTAGAAGAAAAACTTAGATAATTTTCTTATATGATAAAATAAAAGACAGGGACGAATACAATGACATTAATTGGGTGATAGAAGAGTAAAGTGTTAATGTATCTTACCGTAGATAGAAAAATATGTTATTTGAAGAATTGAAGGAGGAAAACGATAATAAAAAATATATTAAATAAACGTATACAAATGTAAGCACTGTGTGACAGACAGCAACAGGATCAATAATTATTTATCAGAATTTGAAACACTCAATAAATAAAGGAGATATTGACAGAAAACAGATGGACTAACAGACTGCCTCTTTCTCAGCTTGACAGATAGTGGGAAAGGGTAGGGTGGTCCAAGATTTGAAAATTGAGTTCAGTTTTGAAAAATAAGACGCTAGAAGCCATACAGTCCCTGATTGGCTGGCATCTAATATACTACGGGAGTGATAAAAACCTTTCGGAAAAGGCGTTCGTCGCCACTTGACAGAAAATTTTATTACACTAAAGTTGTGTGAAAACAAGATAGTAGTACAATCTTGTTTTGCTGTTCTGCACCAGCAAGCGATCTGGATTTGACCATATTTATCGCAATTCAAACTTATTAGTGTTAATATTTCTCTGATGCGGGTTTCATCTATGACTCAAAGTGAGCCCAGGTAAACCTATACCTGCCTATACTTCTGCATATAAAGAATTGAGGCAAGATTAACTGTGTGCCTCCGGGTTGTGTTACAAGAGCAGAATCCTTACTTGGCAGTGGAGGCTGGTGATCTGAAGGAAATTCATCCTACATACCAGAAACCTCTCAGTTAAGAAATTGTCTCGGGACACTTGATACAGCAAACTCACTACTCTCATTTCCCAAATGTGTGTTAGATCATTCAGATTATGATGAAGAAAAACGTTCTTTAAATCATTACAACTTCATAGGAGCAAGAGTAAAGTGACACTTTTCCAGATTGACACAGTTAGTTAAAGTGTGAAAAATAATATACTCAGTTAGAATTTGATTGTATGTAAATACTTTGAATTATCATTTTGAATTTCAATATTCCAGTATACACAAAATTGTGATACTGGAACAATAAATTGTAAAAAAGATTTTCACATTTAAAATTTAACTCTGGGTGTTGTTAATTACTTTTCATAGAGTTCTTATGTGTATGTGTTGTCATTTTATTACAGCACATTTCATTACCCTAGACATTAGACGTAGCTATCAGACATACTAGTCAAAAATAATTCTGAGTGAGATCTTAGGGTGGTAGCAGAAAGGTCTCCTGAGAGCACACCTCATCAATTGTTATACTCAGGGGCCTTCACAGCTTGACCTCACTCAGTTACACTATATAAATATAACACCATCATTCAAAACATCTAAACCCACCACAGGTTTACTGGAAATATTCAAACATTTTGTAGGATTTGGTTTAGTTTTTTTTTTTAAGCACTGTCTTCATTGCACACGGGCAACGCCATCAGTGCTCCGATCTCTTCCCCTAGATCACACAAGGAGGATCTCAGCACAGTGCATGAACTCCGTAGCACCGGCGAGAATCTCAATGTGTTTATGTAGGAATCACGCATTCTACAAATAATTTTGTGGTGGGTAGGTTTCTAATTTTTAAATTTTGCTATGGTAGCGGCCTGATAGGCCTACTCTTTACGATTTCCAACTGCCGTGGGATTTTTACCGTGCGCAACTTGCACACGGGACTTCCTATTTTTTCGCCCTTGTCCGATCACACTACCCAGGAGACCAGGGGGGGGGGGGGAATGACATCATTAGGACCACTGGTTGTGAAACTAATTTCCATAACTTATAGTCACTCTACTGGGGATCGAACCCGGTACCTTTAGAATTGGAGGCGGACGCCATACCTCTTAGCTAAATATTGCAGGATATGTAGCTAAACATATCAGGTGTATCGTTATACCGTGCGATGTTACATTGCTTTCGGTCACACTGTCTTGGAGGGAGGGGTGGAGGTCTGAGAGAAAAGTCAGTTCTACTTGTGTATGGTGTGCCAATCAGCGGTGACAATACAATCTAATTCTGGCCACGGATTTGAGACACGATGGGTTCACTGCAAGGGTCATGGCTGTTGAGCTAGGTGCAAGAGGTCTCGTGGCTGCCTCAGTGTATGATCTACTGAAACTGCTCGGGTTGAGGGGACAGTCAAGAACAAGAGCACTTAAGAGGCTCAGCGAAACTGCAGAAAAAGCATCGTGCTGGCTGTAGAACAACCGCAATGGGCTATGGAACTCAGGACAGTAATTTGTTTTTACCATAGGAGATACTTTCACAATTGCCTCCAGCTGGCAGAAAATATGAGTTAATTTGAAAGCTGCAACCAAGGTGGAGTGGGTTAAATTCTCTGCATTAGACAACAGGAGGCTGACACTTGAGACTCAAGACCTAAGCGCCCCCCTCCCATTTTTTTAGAGTGTAAAGGAGATAAAGAGACCGAAACACTTGATCGACGGGGAAATACTTTCGATGATCAGATTGCCTCCTGTTGTATCGCTCTGTATAGAGTTTCCTATCATAATTGCAAATTCGATAAATACGTTTGTTTGATTAAACTTGGTAAGACAGTGGCACGCGCACTTACTGACGTTCTGCAGTGTACCGGAATAAGAAACGAACTGGGAATGACGACATCTAAAATTCCCCTCCTCATTCCTAAGGGGAAAAGTGGCATATATTCAACACATATGTCCTAGAAGTTCACGTAGCTTGGTCATAAGGGCCTCCATAACGGATACGCCTAACCGTTTGAACCAGTGGTTCTCAACCTTTTATGGTATGCATACCCCCTCGGCCTGTAATAAACCTTCCCCTACATTTTATTCATTATGAGAGAAAATAAATTCTAGATGTTACCATGTGTAGGCGTATAAGAAAATTAATAAATTCATTCATTAACTTTTCATAAAGAGAACACTTTATTCGGGGTTTAATTATGTTGTAAAATGTATTACCAGAATACAGGTGTTACGGTAGTTCTATTGAAGCCGTCTGCTATGGTTGGCAGTGTGCTATTTCTAGGGTCACAGCGTTTAATATAATTTGAGGTTAAGAATTCGCGGTCTACTGAACGCTATGTACACGATCGAATTATGACGTGTTAGCGTTGTTAGGTCACGCACCGTGACTTAGATACGAGAACCTTTCTACGTTGACCGTCAAGCTGTAAAGACGCGTCCTATACTGTAACGGGTGCGGGTTCCTTCAATTATGTTTGTTGGTTGAATATTAAGATCACTCTCTTGACTTGTTTAATGTTTGTTATTTTGTTGGTTAGCTCTGACCATAAAGAAAGTCCCTTCGACGTTCTGATTTGCATATTTACAATAATTGATCTTTCTTGTGAGAGAGTTATCGTGCTGAGAAATATAAACATTAAACAGCTGTGGAACCAAACCCGTAACGTAATGAAGATATCAAGCCTTCAGTTTGAGTCCACATGTATTGGCGGTTTTCACATAGATAATATCCAACATTCACAAACTTCATATACAGTTCAGCATAATGATAAATTCCAAGTAATACAAGTAAGTATCCGTCCGTGTCAAAATAATATGTCAGATGAACATCATGGCTGTATACATGCGCTGCTGTAATCAGACAGCCAGAAATGAGCGCATGAGTTCTCGACAGCTACAAAATGAATCTTAATTCGATTCTCCTTCCATCATTTAGTTTACATAATAAATCTCATACTTCATACTATTATCCGAACTGACCCTGAGTTCTATATTGAATTCATACTTATGGCTATATAATAAGGCCTCTCATTGGAAGGAATACAAGACACGACTTCTCTGCTCGACGGATAGCATAAAAGGGGTAACGTAACCAAGTCACCAAGCGTGACCTTTCCAACGCGAACACGTCATAATCTTAGCATATATTTCGCGTTCAGCAGTCCGTAAAATATCGACATATTCTATTAATGTTATTGACCCCAAACGTTGCGCACTGCTAACCCCAGCAGACGCCGTCATTTAAAATAACACCGTAACAGATTTCCTGTCCGACGGGGGGAAAAAAATCTATTAGATAGATTTTTTTTCTCTTGAACAATATTAATCAAATTATCAAAAATTTAACAAAACCCGACGTATGGCCTACGATGTTCTATCTGGAACAGTGTCGTGGTCATGTCAGTAATATCTTATAATAAAATAAACGTCATATCATACATATAACTTATATTAAATAAAGAAATGTCACTGTCATTAATTAATTAACTAATTAATTTGATGTATGTATAGACTAACTACTAATGTGAGGTGTTATTAAAATTATTCTAACTAATTAAAATTAAAACAATTAATTATAATATGTACGTATGGTACTAACTAATTGTCATGAAATATTCTAATCCACATATATAAATTATTAGGTAAATATGAAGCCTAACAAATAAAATTAATAAAGAGAAGAGCAATGGTAAAATGACAGTGCTGTCACAAAGAATGTACTCGAAATCCCCTTTGTTTTCTGCTTCGTCTGCAAATTGTAACGCTTTCACGTTGATAGTAAAGCTTACTGTATTATTACCCGCCTTCTTCAATGAAACGTGTGCTGTATTTCTTGGAAAAGCATTGAGACGTACTGCGTAATGACCTAAATTAACCCTAACATTAATTATACTGCGTTACCAAAACGAACGAACAGATGGACTAAAGGGATAAAAAGAGAAGGGAGAGGCAGAAAGCCGAACACTAAACCCGCTTCGCGCGATACACAATTACTACCATCACGCGTGTAAGTCTACATGCACTAATTTTTTTTTTCAGACGGACAGTGATAAAATACACTACCCTTTCCCAGAGTTAGGTTTATAAATCATAACAGACTCTTATTAGAAAAGACAACATTATATGGGTTTACGTTTGAACACATAACAGTACCCAGACAGCACATCTTCTAAACAGGAGATAGAAGAAATTGCATATTTTGAACGCAGCCACGTAGCTCCTTTAAATTAGTATTTTTGGGTTCCTTAGGGTTTGCTGACAAATAATATGTAAAACGTTACGCAAATAGTCCAGGAATTAATAAATTATACCCAAAATAAAATATTGGGGGTGCCTGACAGCATAAAATCATTTCTGCTCATAAAATTTTTTTTTATAACGTGTTTGAAAAAACCTTACGTTACATAAATAGCCTACCATGTAAACTCCAAATTGATTGGAGCGCAACAAATGAAAGCCTAACCACGATTGGTCGGGCTATAAATACTATCTTGGTTGTTAGGGGAGACGGGAAAAGATAACATTTTTTCAAACACTTGTCGAAACGTGGCTCATTGGCCAGTCTCGCTGATATACACACTTGGGAGCGTTAGTTCGAGACCACTAATTCAAATAAGCTTGATAAAGCGACAGTACGTTGAAGCCAGCTCACATTTTTGCTAAAATAAAAGCCTGGAACATAGGCAGAACGGAATTTGTGCCAGTTTGTGCCAGAATTCATTGCTAATCAACGTATCTGTGTTTATTTCCATGAAATTGTGGTAAGCTTGAACCATTCAGTATCTTTTAATGAAAAATTGAATGTGAATTGTTGATTTATGCCTGTATATATATGTGTAGTTCAGTGGCAAACGTGAGGTAAAGCCTATAATGCTCCAGCCTGAACAGAGGGTGTCGGAGAGAAGTAAAACGGCATGGAATGGCCAAGTAGTACACTGACACCTGGATGATGGACTAGAAAGAAATAATGCTGGAAGTGCAGAGGCGTAGTAACCATTAAGAAGGGTAATACTGGAATAAAGTATTTCAAATGAAGCTGACTGTTGGCCTAACGCTCTGAACGCAATGTTTGTGCTGTATTGTGATCAGTGTAAAAGAGAATATAAATTAGTTATGAAGTAGAAGGTACATCCTTCTTGATTTCAGGGACAGTGGTCTTGATGGTAGTGAGCAGCACCTGGTCAGAGATTTGCTGAATCCAGAGTCGGACAGCATACTCCTTGGTCTTTTTAGCTATCAGTGAGGTGTCTCCTGAGCCCAGAGGAGAATTCGAGCAGAGGAGTCCTTTCCTGCCGCCATCACTAAAGATAAGCAGAGTTGGCCAGCTGAGCTCAACATTATGTCCCCTCATCTTGAACTGATTTTTTAAAAATTAACATTAAGAGGGGAATTTACTTGTCTTAAAATCAGGAACTGTGAACATCTACAATAATGGTCCCTAAAGACAAACTATTGAAGTCATGATGACAAATACCAACAGAGCTTGAACAAAACAAAACCAGTATTACCTCATTTTACCACTACACAATTGACACACATAGAACATTGGTAATAATATATGTCACTACAATATTCATATTAAATACATTCTGTACATAACTTGTAATTTAAATTGATTGTGATTCCTGGTTCCCTTGTAGTTGAATCAGGACACATATTCATTCATGCCAGTAATGAATACATATTGTTATTTGAAACGTTACTAGTGACTTCTTTAAGATATTCTCATAGAGTGTTATATGTATGTGAGTGTCACAGTGTTGTTAAGAGTAGTGGATTAAATTAAATTGTTTATCTGTCTGTTGTTGTGACTTACACTTCACCATACACATACCCTAGACACATAACGTAGCATCACACTATTCCAGAATAATTCTGACTGAGATATATAGATATGTGGTAGCAAGTAAGGTTATATATATATAATATACTACTCTTATTAGATATATATATATACCTTCACAGCTGATCTCAGTCAGTACACTAAGTCCCTTATAAGTATTTATAACTTCCCACTTCACCACATATATTGGGGGCTCGTCCGGGATTTTGAATCTTTAACTATTAAAAATATTGGGGATAATTCACTTCAGGGAATATAAGAATTAAAAGGTATCCTTGGGTGGAATTAAATAAGGTTGAGCTCACGGTGCCTGTGTTGTCCATTAGAGATTGAATTGTTGGTTAGACATTGTATTAAGTTACCTGATAGACAATGGCGGACCTGGCCAAATTTCGATCTGCTGCGGTTCAGACTGCAAAAGAGTTAGGATTAGATGGGCAAGTTATGGTTGCCTATGTTACTACGGAATGTGACAAATTTATTGAACGCGAAGAAAGAAGGTTTGAAGCCGAAAGAAGGTTAGAGGCTGAAAGGGAAATTAAGAGGTTGCAGATTGAGGCTGAGGCTAAGAAATTGGAAGCAGAAAGAGAAGACAAAAGATTAGCAGCAGAAGAGAAGAAATTAGCTGCAGAAAGGGAAGCCGAGGAAAGAAGACAAGCTGCAGAAGAAAGAAGATTGACTGCAGAGAGGGAAGCAGAAAAGGAGGAGAAAAGATTACAAAGGGAACATGAATTACGACTAAGGGAGTTTGAGTTTCAAGGCCATGCTCCTGAAAATGGTGCCAGTCCCTTTGCCTCTGATGCTACGGTTACTCAAGGAGCCTCAATCTCAGCTATGAATTTTCATTTAGATCATTTTGTTGAGAAAGACGATGATATTGAGAGCTATATAAATAGGTACGAACTATTAGCTACCACGTATGGGTTGGAGAGAGAAAGGTGGAGCTTAAAGTTATCTCAGGGACTTCGTGGGGCAGCTTATGAAGTTTTTGCAAAAATGAGCAGAGGTGATCAGGAAAATTATGACATGCTAAAGCAGGCTCTTTTGTTAAGGTATGAAAAGAATGCAGAGTTTTACAGGAAAAAATTTAGGAATGCTAAACTACTGTCAGGTGAAACCTATCACCAGTTCTCTGCACGAATAGAGACATACTTGGAGAAATGGACTTCTCTGGGGAAAACCCAAGATCTTAAGGAAATGGTCCTTATAGAGCAACTAAGAGAGTCCATGGCTCCAGACCTGAGAAAGTTTCTCATGGAACAAGGTGCAGAGAGGCTGGGTGAGTTGCTAAATGTTGCTGAAAGGTATCAAGCAGCTCAAGCAGAGGTAACAGGTAATAAAAAGAAACAGGTGGACAACTTTAGGGCACCACAGAACTTTAATAAATTTGATCCTAAGGATCAAAATAAAGGTAAGCACCAATTTGATAGGCCACGGTATGACAATAAAAAATAAATTCCCACAATTCGATGAAAGGAAATATGATGAAAGAAAATCTTTCAACCAAGGAAAAAGGTGGTGTAAGAATTGTCAGATGGACAATCATGACACTGACCGTTGCAGAAGGAAACCTGTGTATATGGCAACCCTTCAGGTCAGGTCGACCTCAAGACAGGAGGAGGATATTATGTTAGATACCACTCCAGAAGAGATGAGGAAGGCACAGGCTGGGGATAAAACACTCAAGCCTTGTTTCAGAAAATTGTCAACTTGTCATACAACTCCAGGCAAGGGAGATTTTTACATGAAAAACAAGTTGATTTATAGGAAGACTGGAGCTAGATCCAATGGTCACGGACAGCTGGTTCTTCCAAAAAGATATAGGACAGAATTAATAAGGAGCCTACATGTGAAACCAGATGGGGACCATGAGAAGATAGGTACCATCATTCAAAAGGTGGCTCACAATTATTATTGGCCCAAAGCAAGATGGGACATTGAGAATTTTGTAGAAAGGTGTAGCATAGCACATGAGGGAACACCCACAAGTGGGAACATGGATCAGGACCTGGACACGCCCCGAGGCAAAATCAGGCCTGACAATAAAAAGAAATATAGATTTGATAAAGTGGACCAAATGAAATGGGAAGCCCCTTTTCACGGACAAGCTTCACTTAACTGTTTTACAATGGCCACTATGCGGAGAGTGCAAAAAGATGTCTTACCCCAGGATAAGCCGACAATCCCTCAATCGGACTTAAACAAACTGGAGGAAGAGGATGTAGAGAGGAAATCTCTCATCAAGAATTTTAAGTGGGGAGAAAGCCCCAAAAGAAAAATTGGTAGCGGTCGTTTTGTGAATGATAATTCTGGGAAGAAAAATCATCACTATAAAGCTTCGAGAGGAAGAGACCATACCGGTGCATGGACAAATAGGTCCACACCATTAAAGGTCCATATGTAGCTTTGTTAAGAACGTGGACTGATGAAAAGGCAGAGGAAAACATTACATCTTCATACCAATATGTGAATGAGCTGACCACTCGGTTGAAAACTGGCTGGAAACTTGCCAATGAAAATTTGAAACAAGCCAGGAAGAAACATGCTGCCTATTATAACAGGAAGGCGAAAGACAGAAATTTGGCTGTGGGAGAGAAGGTACTGCTTCTTTTGCCGGGAGTCAGAATAAGTTACAAATTGGATGGCAGGGTCCATATACAGTTCTAGAGAAGGTGTCTAGAACAAATTATAAGATAGATAAGAAGGGGAAAGAAAAAATCTATCATGTGAATCTCCTGAAGAAATATTTGGAAAGAGAACATCAGGAAGAGACACACTTGTTGACCTTGTCCATCGCCATGGAGATGAAAAAGGAACCACTTTCATCATTTGAATATCCATTACACCCCTGTGAGACAGCAGCACAGGTGAAAATCAGTACACATTTAACGAAAACTCAGAAAGAGAGAGTGCAACAGGTTCTAAATAATCATGCAGAGGTGTTAACAGACCGACCAGGGCATACAAACCTATTGGAATATGATATGAAATTAATAGACTCCACACCTGTCTGTATGAAACCATATTCGATTCCGTTTGCTAAGGAAAAAGCTTTGAAGGAAGAGATAGACTATCTGTTGAAGGAAGGAATTATTTCGCACAGTGAGTCTTCGTATAGTTCCGGTGTTGTACTTTTAAGGAAGCCCTCTGGAGAACATAGACTCTGTATAGATTACAGGAGACTGAATGCTATTACAGAAGGACAGGTGGATCCATTGCCGGATACAAATCAGCTGTTTGCCAGACTAAATAAAGCTAAATATTTCTCAAAAGTGGATCTGAGTAAAGGATACTATCAGATTCCAGTAAAGCCTGAGGTTAGACCATACCTAGCTTTTAGTACCTCAGAAGGACACTATGAGTTTAATAGATTGCCATTTGGATTGAAGAATGCGCCTAGTGTCTTCTCTAGAATGATGAGAAAATTATTGGATCCTCTGAATAATCCCTGTATAACAAATTTTATGGATGATATCCTTATAGCAACAGAAACATTTGAGGAACACATTGACTCTCTGAACATGCTGTTTGATCGACTTAGGGAGGCAAATTTAACAGCCCGACCAACCAAATGTTGCGTTGGATGTAAAGAATTGGAATTTTTGGGACACACAGTTTATCAGGGAAACATGACCCCTGACCCAAAGAATTTAGAGAAACTACAGAAAGCCCCGAGACCACAAACCAAGAAGGACGTGAGATCCTTTGTCTCATTATGTGGTTTCTACCAGAAGTATATCAAAAACTTTAATTCCATATGTGCACCTTTAACGGAATTGACACGTAAAGGACTTCCAGATCGCATTACATGGACACCACAATGTGAAATGACTTACCAAGAATTGAAGGAAAAGCTCACAAGTAAACCCATTTTGAAATTACCTGACTTAAGTCAAGAATTCATAGTAAGGACGGATGCAAGTAATATTGGGCTAGGTGCAACTTTACTACAGAAATCAGATGCATTGGATGGGGAATTAAGCCCAGTGGCATATGCTAGCAGAAAGTTGAATAAAGCTGAAATCAACTACTCAACTAGCGAAAAAGAATGTCTTGCAGTAATATGGGCAATAAAGAAATTCAATATTTATCTATATGGGAAGGCATTTAAGTTGCAAACTGACCACAAACCTTTATCGTTTTTAGCACAGGCTAAGCATGAGAACTCTAGGTTACTCCGATGGTCTTTGCTTCTGGCTCCATATAATTTTAGCATTGAATATATATCTGGAAAAACCAATCTGGGAGCGGATTTTTTAAGCCGCCATCCGTGTGATGAGAATCACCGTAAACCCCAGAAATAATAATAAATTTCTCTATGTGTATATAGAATAAAGGACTGACATATAATGTCTGTTTTAAGAGGGGAAGTGTCATGAAATATTCTAATCCACATATATAAATTATTAGGTAAATATGAAGCCTAACAAATAAAATTAATAAAGAGAAGAGCAATGGTAAAATGACAGTGCTGTCACAAAGAATGTACTCGAAATCCCCTTTGTTTTCTGCTTCGTCTGCAAATTGTAACGCTTTCACGTTGATAGTAAAGCTTACTGTATTATTACCCGCCTTCTTCAATGAAACGTGTGCTGTATTTCTTGGAAAAGCATTGAGACGTACTGCGTAATGACCTAAATTAACCCTAACATTAATTATACTGCGTTACCAAAACGAACGAACAGATGGACTAAAGGGATAAAAAGAGAAGGGAGAGGCAGAAAGCCGAACACTAAACCCGCTTCGCGCGATACACAATTACTACCATCACGCGTGTAAGTCTACATGCACTAATTTTTTTTTCAGACGGACAGTGATAAAATACACTACCCTTTCCCAGAGTTAGGTTTATAAATCATAACAGACTCTTATTAGAAAAGACAACATTATATGGGTTTACGTTTGAACACATAACAGTACCCAGACAGCACATCTTCTAAACAGGAGATAGAAGAAATTGCATATTTTGAACGCAGCCACGTAGCTCCTTTAAATTAGTATTTTTGGGTTCCTTAGGGTTTGCTGACAAATAATATGTAAAACGTTACGCAAATAGTCCAGGAATTAATAAATTATACCCAAAATAAAATATTGGGGGTGCCTGACAGCATAAAATCATTTCTGCTCATAAAATTTTTTTTATAACGTGTTTGAAAAAACCTTACGTTACATAAATAGCCTACCATGTAAACTCCAAATTGATTGGAGCGCAACAAATGAAAGCCTAACCACGATTGGTCGGGCTATAAATACTATCTTGGTTGTTAGGGGAGACGGGAAAAGATAACATTTTTTCAAACACTTGTCGAAACGTGGCTCATTGGCCAGTCTCGCTGATATACACACTTGGGAGCGTTAGTTCGAGACCACTAATTCAAATAAGCTTGATAAAGCGACAGTACGTTGAAGCCAGCTCACATTTTTGCTAAAATAAAAGCCTGGAACATAGGCAGAACGGAATTTGTGCCAGTTTGTGCCAGAATTCATTGCTAATCAACGTATCTGTGTTTATTTCCATGAAATTGTGGTAAGCTTGAACCATTCAGTATCTTTTAATGAAAAATTGAATGTGAATTGTTGATTTATGCCTGTATATATATGTGTAGTTCAGTGGCAAACGTGAGGTAAAGCCTATAATGCTCCAGCCTGAACAGAGGGTGTCGGAGAGAAGTAAAACGGCATGGAATGGCCAAGTAGTACACTGACACCTGGATGATGGACTAGAAAGAAATAATGCTGGAAGTGCAGAGGCGTAGTAACCATTAAGAAGGGTAATACTGGAATAAAGTATTTCAAATGAAGCTGACTGTTGGCCTAACGCTCTGAACGCAATGTTTGTGCTGTATTGTGATCAGTGTAAAAGAGAATATAAATTAGTTATGAAGTAGAAGGTACATCCTTCTTGATTTCAGGGACAGTGGTCTTGATGGTAGTGAGCAGCACCTGGTCAGAGATTTGCTGAATCCAGAGTCGGACAGCATACTCCTTGGTCTTTTTAGCTATCAGTGAGGTGTCTCCTGAGCCCAGAGGAGAATTCGAGCAGAGGAGTCCTTTCCTGCCGCCATCACTAAAGATAAGCAGAGTTGGCCAGCTGAGCTCAACATTATGTCCCCTCATCTTGAACTGATTTTTTTAAAAATTAACATTAAGAGGGGAATTTACTTGTCTTAAAATCAGGAACTGTGAACATCTACAATAATGGTCCCTAAAGACAAACTATTGAAGTCATGATGACAAATACCAACAGAGCTTGAACAAAACAAAACCAGTATTACCTCATTTTACCACTACACAATTGACACACATAGAACATTGGTAATAATATATGTCACTACAATATTCATATTAAATACATTCTGTACATAACTTGTAATTTAAATTGATTGTGATTCCTGGTTCCCTTGTAGTTGAATCAGGACACATATTCATTCATGCCAGTAATGAATACATATTGTTATTTGAAACGTTACTAGTGACTTCTTTAAGATATTCTCATAGAGTGTTATATGTATGTGAGTGTCACAGTGTTGTTAAGAGTAGTGGATTAAATTAAATTGTTTATCTGTCTGTTGTTGTGACTTACACTTCACCATACACATACCCTAGACACATAACGTAGCATCACACTATTCCAGAATAATTCTGACTGAGATATATAGATATGTGGTAGCAAGTAAGGTTATATATATATAATATACTACTCTTATTAGATATATATATATATACCTTCACAGCTGATCTCAGTCAGTACACTAAGTCCCTTATAAGTATTTATAACTTCCCACTTCACCACACTAATTAATATCTAATTAAAGAAAATGAGAAATAGTATCAGAGAAAAAAAATAAAAATTGAGAAGTACGGACAATTAAAACTAAATATTAAAGTATACATTAAATTAGTAATGTGTGTGAAAATGAAGTATAAGGATAGATACCTAATTAAATTAACGCAATCAGAAAGAAGAGAACAGAAAAAAAAATTCATACATTTTAAGTATACATATGAAATATCATCATCTAATATCTATCACCTTAATAATTAAACTATTTAAAATGTTTAATTGGTGTGATATTCTTCTTTTTTTATTTTCTTCATCTTTTCTTCTGTATATTTTATTTTTTTAATTTCATCACACTTCAACTTTATTGTATTCTATATTAATTTAAGAACTAGCAAATTTAACAATATTGGACATGAAGATCCAATCGTTGTTACATCCTATTGACTTGTATGAAAGTTCTTTAAGAAACAAAGTTCATCTTATCCAATTCTGATATGATAATCCAACCGTCGTTAATTCCTTTATTGAAATTTTGAACGTAATTTGAATAAGTCATTTCAGTTTATGTATCTGTCCATTCTTCATCAGAAATTTTACCTTTTTACCACTTTGCAATAGAAATGAGTGATACGCAAAGTCCAAGTGAAGTCCAAATTTTCAACCGATCTGTAAAACTTGATACTTTGATAACAACAGTTCATTTTGAAATTTCTTCATCGAAGTAGGATGTCCATATGAAGTATTATATATTCTTACGTAGCATTAATAATGTTCATTTCAAATGTAATGCTTGATTAGTCTGTAAATTGTTTCTTGAAATACTAATAGTCATTCAGAATCCGTAGGATGTCTTGATAAAATATCGCCATTATGTTCTCAGTTCCTGGTATCGACTGTATTTCGAAATCATAGGGTTGCAGCGCAATAGCAAATCGTGCAAGCTTTGGACTTTTATGGTTTGAACGACGTAATGCTGCCACAGATTTCTGATCGGTCTGGATCAGAAATGGTGATCCAAGCAAAAACTTTTCCAACTTAGTAATTGCCCATATCAAGGCCAGTAACTCTCTGTCCACCGTCCAATATTTAGTTTCCGGTGTTTTAGCTTGCGTGAGATGTATAATACAGGATGAAGGATATCATCGTGATATTGGAGTAGACAAGCCCCGAGACCGTAATTACTCGCATCTGTACGAAGGACAAACTTTTTAGAAGCATCTGGTAATCTCAAAACTGGTGGGCATGAGAAAATTTTTAAGATACTTCGAAAGGTTCTGTCACATTCGTCTGTCCAATTTATCCTTAACGGCATGTTCTTCTTTAGCAAAGATGACAAGACAGCCGTGATGGATGACAAGTGAGGTACAAATCTGCTATAGTATTGGACTAACCCTAACAGACTCCTAACCTGTTTCTTCGTTTGAGGAACAGATAAATTTAATATTTTAGAAACCGTACTGGGAATTGTTTGGATACGTCCCGACCCAATAATATGTCCCAGGAATGTTATCTCATGACACGCTATTTGAATTTTAGTCGGTTTAGCGGTTAAATGGTTTTCCCGCAATATTTCCAAAACAGATTTAAGACCTAAAAAATGTTCCTCAAATGATGAATTAAATAAACATATGTCGTCAATGTAGGTAATTATATCTGATCTACCAGATAACATTTTTCGCATCATGCGAATAAAGGTAGCTGGAGCATTCATTAGCCCAAAAGGCATCACGTTCCACTGGTAAAGACCTTGTGGAGTTGAGAATGCTGTGTAGTATTTTGCTCTTTCGGTTAGTGGAATCTGCCAATAAGCTTTGGTTAAGTCAATCTTAGTGAAAAGTGTAGCATTGGATAGACGAGGAAGTAAATCGTCAAGGATAGGATGCGGTTCGCTATCAGGTACTGTCTGCGCATTAAGTTTCCTATAGTCAACACATAAAATCTATGTAATTATTTGTACATACTCAACGTATGAACACTCAATAACCAACTATAATATCCTCTTAATAATTGTTGTAAGTTCAACAACTATTCAATATTTTATACTAATATTATATGTAATCAATAATATATATCATAAATAGTTATGATATTTATTTATTTAGGATGCCGAATTTATATCATGCACCTAATATCATTATTAAATAATTATGGGCATTATCTCTCCATAATTATAGTAATCAACTAAAGATATGTGCTAAGTCAACACTGTAGTACTATGAAAGTGTACCAATTACTATATTATAGATATAGTTTTTCAATTCAACACCTATCCATGGTGTGAATACAAGAAAATAATTCAATAAATTATTTTAATTTAATATTTACTTGTAATTATCAAGTTATGACTTTATGCCTTATTCATCATCTATAAAATGCTTTATTAAAGTCTTGGACTACTACTGCAGCTTTATAATATAGACTAAGTCCATATCATTTTCAGAAAAATTTAATTAAATCAATTTAATATCTTATTATTGATCAAATTATCGTACTATAAACATATTATTAATATATGAAATACACAGAAACAACACAATTCATCAAACAAGGTTTTACAAAACAGTATCACATCACAAAGTTACAATTTCATACTAAAAATGAATATACCAAAACAAGCAGAATAATCGGAAGTAAGAAGGTCAAGGTTGAAATCAAATTCAGAATGAACCTGCGTACACAAAAAATGGTGACATAACAGTGGACTCATTAACGGTTATTACATTAGAAATAAAACATAGCAAGGTCAGAATAACACTATAGATTACGAACATTATTTTACAAAACTGAATAAAATAACAACTGAATACAATTTAGAATACACCAGTTATTAACACGACTTCACAGCTAAAACACTGAAGACAAATGATTACAAATGCAGACGAAGAGTCCAATCGGTTCGATAGGGTTCTCTGCAGAAATGTAAATATTTAACTGCCTTAAAGAACATTCAGAATCAATATCGGCATCCTCAGAGCCATATTATTGATTCCGAATCGCCGCACCAACCTCCCACTACATGTAAAAAGACAGAAGCAACATTTAACATTTAGCATGGTAAAAATGAACATGGCGTGAAGTCAGACAAATAGAACGAACTATTGTAACGTTCAAATAAGTTACTTATCTTTTTAGCAGTAATTCAGTACATTATCTGCTTCGCCAACAGACTCGTAAGATTGTTTGTAATAAGGAAGACGCTAGCAATTCGTTTCCTTCGTTGTTTGAGAGCTGCAAACATATTTCTGAAGGGCATTGATTGTCGCCGGCATTGCAAACGATTTATACCGTTACCAAGGGCGTGACGTCACCGGTGTTTCGTATAACAATGTCCATTTCGGCTCGTAAGGAAAAATGTTCTAATCTTGAGGTTCGCTCTTTTGAAAACTTTCAAGACCACTACTGGTCTACCAGTTGTAACGGGTGCGGGTTCCTTCAATTATTTTTGTTGGTTGAATATTAAGATCACTCTCTTGACTTGTTTAATGTTTGTTATTTTGTTGGTTAGCTCTGACCATAAAGAAAGTCCCTTCGACGTTCTGATTTGCATATTTACAATAATTGATCTTTCTTGTGAGAGAGTTATCGTGCTGAGAAATATAAACATTAAACAGCTGTGGAACCAAACCCGTAACGTAATGAAGATATCAAGCCTTCAGTTTGAGTCCACATGTATTGGCGGTTTTCACATAGATAATATCCAACATTCACAAACTTCATATACAGTTCAGCATAATGATAAATTCCAAGTAATACAAGTAAGTATCCGTCCGTGTCAAAATAATATGTCAGATGAACATCATGGCTGTATACATGCGCTGCTGTAATCAGACAGCCAGAAATGAGCGCATGAGTTCTCGACAGCTACAAAATGAATCTTAATTCGATTCTCCTTCCATCATTTAGTTTACATAATAAATCTCATACTTCATACTATTATCCGAACTGACCCTGAGTTCTATATTGAATTCATACTTATGGCTATATAATAAGGCCTCTCATTGGAAGGAATACAAGACACGACTTCTCTGCTCGACGGATAGCATAAAAGGGGTAACGTAACCAAGTCACCAAGCGTGACCTTTCCAACGCGAACACGTCATAATCTTAGCATATATTTCGCGTTCAGCAGTCCGTAAAATATCGACATATTCTATTAATGTTATTGACCCCAAACGTTGCGCACTGCTAACCCCAGCAGACGCCGTCATTTAAAATAACACCGTAACAGATTTCCTGTCCGACGGGGGGAAAAAATCTATTAGATAGATTTTTTTTCTCTTGAACAATATTAATCAAATTATCAAAAATTTAACAAAACCCGACGTATGGCCTACGATGTTCTATCTGGAACAGTGTCGTGGTCATGTCAGTAATATCTTATAATAAAATAAACGTCATATCATACATATAACTTATATTAAATAAAGAAATGTCACTGTCATTAATTAATTAACTAATTAATTTGATGTATGTATAGACTAACTACTAATGTGAGGTGTTATTAAAATTATTCTAACTAATTAAAATTAAAATAATTAATTATAATATGTACGTATGGTACTAACTAATTAATATCTAATTAAAGAAAATGAGAAATAGTATCAGAGAAAAAAAATAAAAATTGAGAAGTACGGACAATTAAAACTAAATATTAAAGTATATATTAAATTAGTAATGTGTGTGAAAATGAAGTATAAGGATAGATACCTAATTAAATTAACGCAATCAGAAAGAAGAGAACAGAAAAAAAAAATTCATACATTTTAAGTATACATATGAAATATCATCATCTAATATCTATCACCTTAATAATTAAACTATTTAAAATGTTTAATTGGTGTGATATTCTTTTTTTTCTTTTTCTTCATCTTTTCTTCTGTATATTTTATTTTTTTAATTTCATCACACTTCAACTTTATTGTATTCTATATTAATTTAAGAACTAGCAAATTTAACAATATTGGACATGAAGATCCAATCGTTGTTACATCCTATTGACTTGTATGAAAGTTCTTTAAGAAACAAAGTTCATCTTATCCAATTCTGATATGATAATCCAACCGTCGTTAATTCCTTTATTGAAATTTTGAACGTAATTTGAATAAGTCATTTCAGTTTATGTATCTGTCCATTCTTCATCAGAAATTTTACCTTTTTACCACTTTGCAATAGAAATGAGTGATACGCAAAGTCCAAGTGAAGTCCAAATTTTCAACCGATCTGTAAAACTTGATACTTTGATAACAACAGTTCATTTTGAAATTTCTTCATCGAAGTAGGATGTCCATATGAAGTATTATATATTCTTACGTAGCATTAATAATGTTCATTTCAAATGTAATGCTTGATTAGTCTGTAAATTGTTTCTTGAAATACTAATAGTCATTCAGAATCCGTAGGATGTCTTGATAAAGTATCGCCATTATGTTCTCAGTTCCTGGTATCGACTGTATTTCGAAATCATAGGGTTGCAGCGCAATAGCAAATCGTGCAAGCTTTGGACTTTTATGGTTTGAACGACGTAATGCTGCCACAGATTTCTGATCGGTCTGGATCAGAAATGGTGATCCAAGCAAAAACTTTTCCAACTTAGTAATTGCCCATATCAAGGCCAGTAACTCTCTGTCCACCGTCCAATATTTAGTTTCCGGTGTTTTTAGCTTGCGTGAGATGTATAATACAGGATGAAGGATATCATCGTGATATTGGAGTAGACAAGCCCCGAGACCGTAATTACTCGCATCTGTACGAAGGACAAACTTTTTAGAAGCATCTGGTAATCTTAAAACTGGTGGGCATGAGAAAATTTTTAAGATACTTCGAAAGGTTCTGTCACATTCGTCTGTCCAATTTATCCTTAACGGCATGTTCTTCTTTAGCAAAGATGACAAGACAGCCGTGATGGATGACAAGTGAGGTACAAATCTGCTATAGTATTGGACTAACCCTAACAGACTCCTAACCTGTTTCTTCGTTTGAGGAACAGATAAATTTAATATTTTAGAAACCGTACTGGGAATTGTTTGGATACGTCCCGACCCAATAATATGTCCCAGGAATGTTATCTCATGACACGCTATTTGAATTTTAGTCGGTTTAGCGGTTAAATGGTTTTCCCGCAATATTTCCAAAACAGATTTAAGACCTAAAAAAATGTTCCTCAAATGATGAATTAAATAAACATATGTCGTCAATGTAGGTAATTATATCTGATCTACCAGATAACATTTTTCGCATCATGCGAATAAAGGTAGCTGGAGCATTCATTAGCCCAAAAGGCATCACGTTCCACTGGTAAAGACCTTGTGGAGTTGAGAATGCTGTGTAGTATTTTGCTCTTTCGGTTAGTGGAATCTGCCAATAAGCTTTGGTTAAGTCAATCTTAGTGAAAAGTGTAGCATTGGATAGACGAGGAAGTAAATCGTCAAGGATAGGATGCGGTTCGCTATCAGGTACTGTCTGCGCATTAAGTTTCCTATAGTCAACACATAAAATCTATGTAATTATTTGTACATACTCAACGTATGAACACTCAATAACCAACTATAATATCCTCTTAATAATTGTTGTAAGTTCAACAACTATTCAATATTTTATACTAATATTATATGTAATCAATAATATATATCATAAATAGTTATGATATTTATTTATTTAGGATGCCGAATTTATATCATGCACCTAATATCATTATTAAATAATTATGGGCATTATCTCTCCATAATTATAGTAATCAACTAAAGATATGTGCTAAGTCAACACTGTAGTACTATGAAAGTGTACCAATTACTATATTATAGATATAGTTTTTCAATTCAACACCTATCCATGGTGTGAATACAAGAAAATAATTCAATAAATTATTTTAATTTAATATTTACTTGTAATTATCAAGTTATGACTTTATGCCTTATTCATCATCTATAAAATGCTTTATTAAAGTCTTGGACTACTACTGCAGCTTTATAATATAGACTAAGTCCATATCATTTTCAGAAAAATTTAATTAAATCAATTTAATATCTTATTATTGATCAAATTATCGTACTATAAAAACATATTATTAATATATGAAATACACAGAAACAACACAATTCATCAAACAAGGTTTTACAAAACAGTATCACATCACAAAGTTACAATTTCATACTAAAAATGAATATACCAAAACAAGCAGAATAATCGGAAGTAAGAAGGTCAAGGTTGAAATCAAATTCAGAATGAACCTGCGTACACAAAAAATGGTGACATAACAGTGGACTCATTAACGGTTATTACATTAGAAATAAAACATAGCAAGGTCAGAATAACACTATAGATTACGAACATTATTTTACAAAACTGAATAAAATAACAACTGAATACAATTTAGAATACACCAGTTATTAACACGACTTCACAGCTAAAACACTGAAGTCAAATGATTACAAATGCAGACGAAGAGTCCAATCGGTTCGATAGGGTTCTCTGCAGAAATGTAAATATTTAACTGCCTTAAAGAACATTCAGAATCAATATCGGCATCCTCAGAGCCATATTATTGATTCCGAATCGCCGCACCAACCTCCCACTACATGTAAAAAGACAGAAGCAACATTTAAACATTTAGCATGGTAAAAATGAACATGGCGTGAAGTCAGACAAATAGAACGAACTATTGTAACGTTCAAATAAGTTACTTATCTTTTTAGCAGTAATTCAGTACATTATCTGCTTCGCCAACAGACTCGTAAGCTTGTTTGTAATAAGGAAGACGCTAGCAATTCGTTTCCTTCGTTGTTTGAGAGCTGCAAACATATTTCTGAAGGGCATTGATTGTCGCCGGCATTGCAAACGATTTATACCGTTACCAAGGGCGTGACGTCACCGGTGTTTCGTATAACAATGTCCATTTCGGCTCGTAAGGAAAAATGTTCTAATCTTGAGGTTCGCTCTTTTGAAAACTTTCAAGACCACTACTGGTCTACCAGTTGTAACGGGTGCGGGTTCCTTCAATTATTTTTGTTGGTTGAATATTAAGATCACTCTCTTGACTTGTTTAATGTTTGTTATTTTGTTGGTTAGCTCTGACCATAAAGAAAGTCCCTTCGACGTTCTGATTTGCATATTTACAATAATTGATCTTTCTTGTGAGAGAGTTATCGTGCTGAGAAATATAAACATTAAACAGCTGTGGAACCAAACCCGTAACGTAATGAAGATATCAAGCCTTCAGTTTGAGTCCACATGTATTGGCGGTTTTCACATAGATAATATCCAACATTCACAAACTTCATATACAGTTCAGCATAATGATAAATTCCAAGTAATACAAGTAAGTATCCGTCCGTGTCAAAATAATATGTCAGATGAACATCATGGCTATATACATGCGCTGCTGTAATCAGACAGCCAGAAATGAGCGCATGAGTTCTCGACAGCTACAAAATGAATCTTAATTCGATTCTCCTTCCATCATTTAGTTTACATAATAAATCTCATACTTCATACTATTATCCGAACTGACCCTGAGTTCTATATTGACTTCATACTTATGGCTACATACACGTATACAGTTCAGCATAATGATAAATTCCAAGTAATACAAGTAAGTATCCGTCCGTGTCAAAATAATATGTCAGATGAACATCATGGCTGTATACATGCGCTGCTGTAATCAGACAGCCAGAAATGAGCGCATGAGTTCTCGACAGCTACAAAATGAATCTTAATTCGATTCTCCTTCCATCATTTAGTTTACATAATAAATCTCATACTTCATACTATTATCCGAACTGACCCTGAGTTCTATATTGAATTCATACTTATGGCTATATAATAAGGCCTCTCATGGGAAGGAATACAAGACACGACTTCTCTGCTCGACGGATAGCATAAAAGGGATAACGTAACCAAGTCACCAAGCGTGACCTTCCCAACGCGAACACGTCATAATCTTAGCATATATTTCGCGTTCAGTAGTCCGTAAAATATCGACATATTCTATTAATGTTATTGACCCCAAACGTTGCGCACTGCTAACCCCAGCAGACGCCGTCATTTAAAATAACACCGTAACATATACCCTTCCAGTGTTGTGCATGGTATTGCTGCACATATATATTTAATTCGAAGTATGGACACAGGGTCAGTCCATTGTTATTGTGAAGAGATGATATGATTAAGGTTAGTACGTAACTGAACTTAGGGAAGGATGAAGTAACAGTCCATAATATTTTATATTGCCAGACTCATAGACTCACTGTCGGCTGTTGGAATCCCCAACCGCGCGTGCATACAGCTATGACGTTCTGCCTACAGTAATTCGTTTATTGGACAAGGACTGGTAGTTATATATATATATATATATATATATATATATATATATATATATATATATATATATATATATATATATATATATCCCTATTCAATATATGATCAAGTTTAATATGTACTTTTTATGATCAACATGCGTGGATTGTTTTGATGTGTAAAACTGTAAATTAAATGTGTGGACTCAATGAAATGATTTATCAAGTCGATCGAATTGCAATGTTCAAGCGTTTTCACAATTTCTACCCCGCATTCGCTTGATTACTACCAAAGGCACGATTCAAATTACTGAATGAAAGAAATCATATAAGAACACAACTAAATGGCCAGAATTTATAATTGCTTTGCTGACATTATGAGGAAAGTTGTTCAACAAGTAATGACCCACAACAACAATAAAAACCTCCTTCAACAGATGGTGTCCATTGATCGGGGATCGAAAAAAATTTTCATAAAATACTAACAACTGTTTACTATCGAAAGACTATCACGTGATGTGCTGAAGTATGACCTATTACACATAGTTACTATTAGAGGTCAACCTTACGTCACCAAAGTTTGCGTACAAGCCGAAAACCAAGATGACAACCGGGAGCGTAGTTCCTATTGATGAAAAAGCAGTATCTAAGAAAACAAAAGGATGGATAAACTTAATCTACCAATGAAGAGCAAGCAGTTCGAGTCATGGGTCTAAACCGTTAGTGTATACTGGTATGACGGGAGTACTAACTGAGCACTAAAAGATAAGTCTAGTTGTGACCTTTGTCGGTTATAAAATACAGTACTGAGTCCATTTCGCCTTTACACAGGCATGTCTATTTATAATCATGTATATATGTTATATTTGTTTTCCACCGTATGTTTTGTATTGTTTTCGTGGGCGGTAGGTGGGGATCAAAACTGATTTTGATGGCTTTTCGAACGTCAAAGTCAGTTTTGATTATTCCGTAGGGACGTTAAATAATTGCATTTGGCGAAAAACCCCATTGAAGATTGTACCGATGGTTTGTTTGCTCGCATTTGCCATTATTCGACATTGCATGTTAAATGTCCAGTTCTGTGAATAACTAGTGTATTTTACTGTATTCAGCTTTATTTTATTCAGTTTGGTATTATTGTTTATGCTTTCATCGTTCCAAGTCATCTTACCCTACTTCGTCACTCTCCATACGGTACCTAACCGCTTGACCGGTTTTTTAAAGCAATATTGACTTCTCTTTGTGCAGGGTGAAGTTGTTTGCGTGCTAGATTATGTAACAGCTCGGCCACACGGAAAACGTGTTGATTGAACAAACACCAGGAGACGGCATAAGGCGAAAACACAGATGTTCGTCGGCGAAGGTAGAAAACAACTGTTTGATTCGTGAACATGCATGGAAGAAATTGCCACAAAAGCAATGTTGTTCGGGTTTTCCAATATGGATAACAGATGATATTTGGAGATAGGTGTTATTCGCAAACATGACGTGCCCAAATACATGGCTGATTTCAATGGAATGTCGGAAGACGACAATCTTGTTAAAGATTAAGGCATGGAAAGTGATATAACGATTCCGGAAGATTGACTTCGTTGTAATATTCAACAACTCCGTCAATGCCGGTCCCAAGCCCGGATGAAAAAGGAGGAGGGCGGCCTGCATGGAGGCCGTAAGGAGGCAGCCCCTCCACCATGCAAAGGCACAACAGGCCATTCACCTGTTTGCTTTAAATCATGATTACGCGAACTACAAGAGAGAAAACCGGACTGATTCTAAAGGCGACGAACTGGAACGGACTACGGACTACGACTTATGGAACTTGGAACACAAGAAGTATAAATGGGAGGAAGAGGAGCTGGTGGAAGAGATGAGGAAAGCAAAACTAGAAATCCTGGCTATAACGGAAACGAAGAAAAAAGGACAAGGAGTCATGGATCTCGATGGCAACACGTTGCTCTACAGTGGTGTACCCATATCTGAAAGAGCTAAAGGGGGCGTGGGTTGCATTGTGGCCCAAAACCCAAAAGATAGTATCAAGGGATGGAACTTTGTCTCGGAGCGCATTATGGTTGTAAAACTAAAAGAAGGAGAAACCATAGTCAACCTGGTCATAGTGTATGGGCCAAATGAGGATGAGAGAGCAGAGGTCAAGGAGGAATTCTTCGAGCTGCTTCAAAGGACAGTGGATGACTGCCTAGATGAAGTTATTATGCTCGGAGATTTTAATGCCAGAGTTGGAAATGACCATGCTAGATGGGGTGGAGTTATCGGAAGATATGGAGAAGATACTCTCAATGACAATGGAAAGCGACTCCTTAGATTCTGCAGTGAGCAGAATCTGATCATTACAAACACAAAGTTCCCCCATAAGCGCATACATGCATACACTAGATGTGAACCAACCAAGAATGAGAAGTCAGTGATCGACTATGCCATTGTTCGGAGAAGCTCATTCAGATATGTCCGAGATGCAAGAATCTGGAGGGGGCCAGAGATTGGAAGTGATCACTACCTGCTAACAATCAAACGAACAACTGAAAGAGTTGCTCAGCCTAGGAACTGCCCAACATCACGCAAGAAACCAAGTAAACGAGCAGGAGAAATGAGCATTAGGACCTACAAGCTGAGAGAGCCAGAAATTAAGACCAGATATAAGGGGCTTATTGCTACAGCAGTGAGCAACACAGAAGAACGACCTGATGACTTGGAAACCCTCTGGAATAAATTCAAGGATATCATAAAGACAGCTGAATCCAGTGGACTCTGACTAAGCAGTTGGATGATCTGGATTTTGCTGATGATTTGGCTCTCCTGTCCCATAACCGTAATCAGATGCAGGACAAATTGGAAACACTCGATGAGAGGTCACAGCAATTGGGTCTGAAAATACACAGGGAAAAGACAAAAATAATGCGAATAAATGCAGGTAATGAAAACAGGGTTGAACTTGAAGAAACACCAATACAAGATGTAGAATCATACACATATCTTGGCAGTAATATAGATAAAGTTGGAGGGACAGACAGCGATATCAAAATAAGAATACAAAAGGCAAGAGGAGCTTTCATTGCATTGGGAAATATATGGAGATCAAGAGAAATAGGATCCAACATGAAAATAAGAATCTTCAACTCAAATGTGAAGTCAGTCCTATTGTATGGCTCAGAGACATGGAGAACAACAAAGACAACAACCAAAAAGCTACAGACTTTCATAAATGGGTGCTTGCGTAGAATAGAGGGATTAAAATGGTATGACAAGGTTACCAATGTGGAACTGATGACAAGAACTGGACAAGTGCCAGTGGAACAAGAGATGAGAAGAAGACGATGGCGATGGATAGGACACACACTGAGGAAGCCTGTTGATAGCATTACAAGGCAGTCCTTGTTCTGGAACCCCCAGGGCAAGAGAGGCAGAGGAAGACCAAGAAGTACATGGAGAAGAGAGTTGGAAACAGAGGTGAAAATGATGAGGAGAACATGGAAAGAACTTGAGATGATGGCACGTGACAAGAGGACTTGGCATGTGTTTGTTGAAGGCCTATGCTCCTTTGGGAGTGGAGGGTTATGAATGAATGAATAAAGACAGCTGCTGCAGAAGCATGCGGTGAAGTCCGACTTGGGAACCAGAGAAAGAGGACACCTTGGTGGACAGAGGAAGTCAAAGAGAAAATAAGAGAGAAGAAAATGGCATGGAAACAATACTTAGGAGCTAAAAACACAACAGGACAAATGGAAAAATATAGAGAATATGTGACACTCAGAACAGAAGCAAAGAACAAAGTGCTAGCAGCAAAACAGAAGTCCTGGGAAGAATTTGGAGAAAAGCTAGAAAAAGATGCACAAGAAAACCAGAAATTGTTCTATAAGACCCTAAAGAACATGAGGAAAGAAAAACAATGCGTTCTCAAATTTATAAAGGACAAGCAAGGCAAATTGCTTACTGCCCCGAAGGAAGTAATGGAAAGATGGAAAGAATATTTCTCAGAACTCCTGGATGGTGAGCATGATGAAGCATCAGAAATGATAACCACTGACACAGAAGAGGAAACCAATGATGGTGAAGATGACATAAAGATGGAAGAACTGAGGGCAGCACTAGATAAAATCAAGATGGGCAAAGCAGCAGGGCATGATGGTATAACACCAGAAATGGTTAAGTACATGGGAGCATCAGGCGACCTATTACTCTTAAAGGTCCTACAGGCAGCATGGTGCAACAAGACCATACCAAAGGATTGGGAGATTGCCATCATAACACCAATTTTCAAAAAGGGTGACAATCGACAATGTGGAAACCATAGAGGCATATCCCTTCTCAGTGTCCCTGGTAAAATCTACTCTAGAATCCTAGAGCAGAGACTCCGACGCCTAGCTGAGCCACAATTGGATGAGGTCCAGTGCGGATTCCGAGCAAACCGAAGTACTCAAGACCTAATCTTCACACTCAGACAGCTGAGTGAAAAGGCCCTTGAGTATAAGAGTGAGATCCATCTTTGTTTCATAGATCTGGAAAAGGCGTTTGACAGGGTCCCCTGGAGCAAACTTTGGGACTGTTTGGCAAGGAAGAATATTCCAGCACCTCTGATTCGTGCTATACAGAGCTTCTACAAGTCTTGCAGAAATTATGTGAGGACAGCAAACCATAAGTCAGAAGAGTTCAGGACCACCACTGGTGTAAGACAAGGTGATATCCTATCACCTTACCTCTTCATACTCCTTATGGACGATGTCATCAAGGCATGTAAGGAGAGAACAAGAAAGTATTCAGTGGGGTACTGGAAGATGAGACAGGTCTATATTTCGGAGCTGGCATTTGCTGATGATGTTGCCCTGATTGCTAAATCAGAGGCACATCTCCAATCCAACCTGCAAGTCTGGAAGGAAGAGCTGGAGAAGAGAGGGATGGTCATAAGCAGCTCTAAAACAAAATCCATGGTGATATCACGAGAAGAAAGAAAACATCAGATTAAGTTGGGAGAACAGGTCCTGGAGCAGGTCGACCACTTTAAATATCTCGGAGCTATTATAGACCGAAAGGGGGGCATCAAAGAGGAGTTGGCCACTCGAAAAGCAGCGGCTGGGAGACTTTTTCAGGCCATAAATCGTGGATTCCTCAGCAAGAAAGAGGTTGGTAAGAAAACGAAGATGGCTGTATACCGCTCCACCTATGTCCCAGTCTTGACATATGGATGCGAGTCGTGGGCAATGACTACAACCCACAAAAGCCAGATCCAAACCTCAGAAATGAGGTATCTGAGGAAAGTGATTGAAGTAACAAGAAGAGACATGGTCCGCAACCAGACGATCCGTCAAGGCCTAAAATCCCATCCGCTGCAGACCCAAATAGAACAGTCCCAACTAAGATGGTTTGGCCATGTCTGCAGAATGGGAGAAGATCGGCTACCACGACAAGCATGGGAAACAAAGAGCCAGGGATCCAGACCTCCAGGACGACCCAGAGTCCGCTGGGAGGACAACATTAGAC
This sequence comes from Oreohelix idahoensis, assembly GCA_024509875.1. Classification (NCBI taxonomy): domain Eukaryota; kingdom Metazoa; phylum Mollusca; class Gastropoda; order Stylommatophora; family Oreohelicidae; genus Oreohelix; species Oreohelix idahoensis. The sequence continues at coordinate 397,429 of JAMPIV010005638.1, read as the reverse complement.
AATCTTTGAAGGACCGAGGACTAGAATAGAACCAGGCCAGGAAGAAGACAGCTGATAGAATGGTCTGGCGCTCTCTCTTCCAAACCTCTACACCTCACGGTAGAAGGGGAACGACTAAGTAAGTAAGTAAGTATTATTGTTAGTAATCTATCTTGTCCTTCCTGACCTATCTTTCATTCAGTTTCATATATGTATTGTAATAACCGTCAGATGAGTCCTGTGACGTCATTAGTTTTTGCATTCGTTTTTTTTTCTGTATGTTGACCTACATTTAGTTCAATCCTTGACCTTTCAAGACTTCCGATCTTTATGCTTAGTTTTGTAAATTCATTTATTTTTGTGAAATGTCACTTTTGTATCGTACTGCTGTTTTGTAAAACCTTGGTTGATGAATTGTATTGTTTTTGTTCATCTCATACATTAATAATATAATAATAGTATTATAATTTGATCAATAATAACATAGTAAATTAATTTGATTAATTTTTATGAAATTTGATGATGACTTAGGGGATTGCATCAAGTTGCAGTAGTGGTCCAATACACTAGTGATACATTTTATATATTATGACTAAGGCATAATAGCATAATATATACTGATTAATTATAATAAATTTATGGTCTGCCTTGAGTATGACCGACATATTAGATGTTAATTAGTACAGTTTCCTAGTACTACAGTGTGGACTTAGCACATATTATTGATTAAATAACATAATTATTGAGGGATAATACCCATGATTATTAGGTCATGATAGTAGATGCTTGATTTTAATTCAGCATCTTAAAAAAAATAGCATAACTATTTATGATATATATATTAGTAGGTACATATAATATTATTACAAAATATTGTATATTTGTAGAACTTACAAATAACATTACAAGAATATTATAATTTTTTATATTGAGTATTCATACGTTGAGTAAATACAAATAAGTACATAGATTCTATTGTTGATTACTGTAGATCAGTGATTACTTACTAAATTAACGTCTAGATGCTTACTTTAGACCATTTTGTTAAAATTGGTAAAGATTTTGGAAAGAAAGGAGAAGCTCTAGAATCATACGCAGTGGCGGAACTTGCAAAATATAAAGCAGAATTAGAAGAACAGAAAGCAATTGCTAAAGCAGAAGAAGCAGAGAAAAAAGCTGCATTGAAGAAGGAAGAAGCAGACCGTGAGATGAAAGAAATTGAAAAGGAAAATAGATTAAGAAAAATTGCTAAACGAGAGAGGGAAGAGCAAAGAGAAATTGCTAGACGAGAAAAAGAAGAACTTAGACAAGAAGAAGAAGAGAATAAATTCAGACGACAGGAAATTATAAGACAACAAGAAATGGAATTGGAACGTCTTAAATATGAAACAGCAAAATTTCAGGCACAAAGTGCTGCTGCAAGCCAGGATGATCATGCTCAAAATGGATCTTCATCCAATCATAACAAACCGTATTACAACTTTAAATTACCAAATTTCAAATTGAACTTCGACGACCTTGGATCGTATCTGGCACGTTTCGAACAGGTATGCTTAACACATAACATACCAAAACAAACATGGGCTTTAAAACTTAATGAAATGTTGGACGGGGAACCATTAAGTGCAGTTCAGAATGTTGACCCAACAATAGCTAATGACTATGACGCCATTAAAGCCTTATTACTACGTCGTTTCCATTTGAACGAAGAGGGTTGCAGATTACGTTTTAAAAGTATTTTACCAGATTCTAATAAAGACTTTACAGGTTTTATTGCGAACATACGCAATACCTTTAACAGATGGGTGGAACTGGCAGGTGTCAACAAATCATACGACAAGTTAGTCGATTTGTTACTGAGGGATAAAGTGTTATCCTCTGTCAGCCCACCGTTCTTTGCCTATCAATGAGTTCGAAAAAATTTCAATAAATTATTGCACTGCTCATCCGAATGCAATCATTTCTAACTCGCTAATAAGAGAACCTCTACCTGTGGCCTCTAATATGTCATACCACAGCCATGACAAACCAAGAACACACAGCGTAGATAGAAGTCGCTTCAAAAGAAATTATAATGTTAATTTTCAAAAGGGACATAATAATTTTAACAATAAGAGTGATTTTAATAGAGGAAGACCACAAAATAGTAATTATTCACCTCAGTCGAGATACAACAATGGTCAACATAACGCAAATCATAATCGATCATATAACTATAACACTAGTAATAATTGGAATAACAATAATCATGGCTCGAGACATCGAGATAACAGTTACTACAGGGGACAACGGGATAATTCTAATGATCATTCTCGTCATCGATCTCAGTCTCGTAGATCGTCTCATTATCATCACAATACAGGGGCAGCAATTACTAATAATACAACCCCAGATGTTCCACAAAACGATAAAGTAATACAATCTTCTGCAACTTGTTATGCTATGAATTATAACGTGGCAAATAGTTGCCCAGAATGTAATCTTGTATTTCAGAAGGCAAAAGAGACTGTATTGAATTGCGGACACATTCTCCCAGAAGTCGGTCTAACGGCCAATGATGGAACAGGCTCTCTGATTTTTAACAGAGGGATTGTAAATGGATCTATCGTTTCAGTGTTGAGAGACTCCGGGTCGACAACTATTGGAGTCCGGCAATCAATTGTTCATCCCAGTTGTGCAACAGGGGAACATGTCAGGTGCATGACTTTTGGTGGGACAATAGAATTTTATCCCACTGCTATAATACATGTTAACACACCTTTTTTCACAGGTAATGTTAAGGTATGCATGTTAAGGAACCCAATTGCAGATCTTATGGTGGGTCGCATACATGGCAGCAAGGATTGTATACCAGAGGAGATTATTGAATGGGAGAAAAATAATCTATGCATTGGAAATGCTGTGACAACTAGAGCGCAGACTAAACTATTAGAAACTATCGACACTAATAAGGAGGAACCAGACAAACAGGAAAATATTGATGTTCATTCTGCGATTGACCGAGCGTCCTTTGCTGTAAAACAGAAAGAAGACAGATCATTAAAAAAAATTTTTGCTCTGGTCAACAATGTTGACAATCTTACCTTAAACAGTAAGAATAATCATTGGTTTATGATTAAAAATGATATATTAATTAGGTGTTTTATGGATAAGACTCAATTAAAACAACAAGTCATGGAACCTTTTGCTTTTAGACGGTACATCCTTCAACACGCACATGATTCTAAGTGCGCAGGGCACATGGGATATACTCGGACATGTTCTCGAGTATTATCTTCATTTTTTTGGCCAGGAGTGTCACGAGATATTTCACAGTACGTACGCTCTTGTACTATATGCCAGGAAGTGAAAGCACGTGGAGCGTTTCACACGGCGCCTATTCAGGCTTGTGATATATCTATGAGACCTTTTGACAAAATGGCCCTTGATATTATTGGTCCACTCTTACCTTCAGCCAGAGGACATAGATTTGTTCTCACGTGCATTGATTTATGCACACGATGGCCAGAAGCCATCCCATTGAAGACCACCATTACCACAGATGTAGCTGATGCACTACATCTGATCTTTTCTAGAGTAGGTTTTCCTAGGAAGTTGTTATCAGACAATGGATCTCAATTCATATCTGATACTATGACAGAGGTAATGAAGACCTGGAATATAGATAGGAATCTCAGTAGCATTTATCATCCCATGAGTAATGGTGCAGTAGAAAGACTTATCCGTACACTTAAACAAATGTTACATAAGGTTACGGTTAAACATCCACAAGACTGGGACAGAGTACTCCCAGCTGTTTTGTTCGCCTACCGAGAGGTGCCGCATGAACAAACTGGCTTCTCTCCATTCCAATTAGTCTTCGGTGCTCCACCAAGAGGTCCTATGGGACTAATAAAAGATTTATTGATCGAATCCGAGATGACTCAGGATATCCAGTCATCCTATGAGTATGTAATTAATCTCCGGAAAAACATTATTGAATCTTGCCAAATGGCAACAGCTTCATCTGAGGCTGCTAAAGCTAAAGCTAGAACTTTGCAAAATAGAACTAGACGATTACGTCAATTATTTCCAGGAGATCAAGCTTATGTGTTACTTCCACATAACGACAATAAACTACTTATCTCATGGAATGGTCCTTACCAGGTTATTGATAAGATTTCTGATGTCGACTATATCCTAGATATTAAGGGACATAACAAAATATACCATATAAATATGCTCAAACAATTTCATACTAGTCCAGAACATCTACAAGCTCTTTTTCACGAATTAGATGACACATTAGTACCTACATGTCACTATTCTAATCTGTCAGTTATTCAGGAAGAAGAATCTTCTTTTCCTGAGGTACAGATGGCGTTACCTGTACCTATAGTACAACCTACTGAATCTTGGCGGGACGTAACCATCTCTTCTTCGGTTACACCGCAACAGCATCATCAGATTGCTGATCTTTTACAATCTTTTCCAGATGTGTTGACCGACATACCGGGTTACACATCAGCAATCTTTCACGACATTACTCTTAATGATGATACACCAATTCGTGTATACCCTTATTCTGTTCCACTACACTTTCTTACTAAAACTACTAAAGAACTTGAGCAGATGTTTTCTTTAGGGATTATTGAGACTAGTAACTCTCCATTTTCGTCTTCATTAGTCATTGTCCGAAAGAAGGACAACATCAGACTATGCGTCGACTATAGAAAATTAAATGCACAAACTGTAGTTGATAGCGAACCACATTCACTTCTTGACGATTTACTTCCACGTCTATCCAACGCAACAATTTTCACAAAGATAGACTTAACTAAAGGTTATTGGCAGATACCACTAACCGAAAAGCTAAATACTACACAGCGTTTTCCACTCCACAAGGTTTTTACCAGTGGAATGTGATGCCTTGTGGGCTTGTTAACGCTCCGGCTACCTTTATTCGCATGATGCGAAAAATTTTATCAGGTAGACCAGACATCATTACATACATCGACGACATATGCTTATTTAGTTCGTCATTTGAGGAACATTTTACGGGACTTAAATATGTTTTGGAAATATTAAGAGAGAATCACTTAACAGCTAAACCTACAAAAATACAAATAGCTTTTCATGAAATAACTTTTTGGGGACATATTATTGGATCGGGATATATCCAAACGGTTCCTAGTACGGTTTCCAAAATTTTAAACTTATCAGTTCCTCAAACGAAGAAGCAGGTTAGAAGCTTATTAGGTTTAGTCCAATACTACAGCAGATTTGTACCTAACTTGTCATCTATCACGGCTGTCTTGTCATCATTGTTAAAAAAAGACAAGCCGTGGAAGGTGATATGGACTGATGACTGTGATAAAATATTTCGTAAAATACTTTCTATGTTTTCACATCCACCTATTTTGAGACTACCAGATGCTTCTAAAAAGTTTATCCTCTGTACAGATGCGAGTAATTACGGAATTGGCGCTTGTTTGCTCCAGTATCACAACGATGTCCTTCATCCGACGTTATATATTTCAAGAAAACTCAAGACGCCGGAAACCAAATACTCTACTGTGGATAAAGAGATGTTGGCTGTCGTCTGGGCCATCAACAAGTTAGAAAAATTTCTACTGGGTGCACCCTTCGCGATCCAAACAGATCAGAAGGCGGTGGCATCGCTACGCCGTGCTAATCACAAAAGCCCTAAGCTAACAAGATTCTCCATTCTCTTACAGCCATTCGAATTTACCATCGAATATATATCAGGTACAGAGAATATCGTGGCGGACGTACTCTCAAGAAATCCTTCGGATGTCGATTTATGAACATTGAAACTCTTCGAATAAATTAACACAAGTACTTGTAACAAGAGACCGAATCCTATCGTTGAACTCTCGACTTGTGAATGAAACGTCGACTACAATTCAAATAACTGATTATTAGAGACATGCGTCAAACGAAATTAATGAAAGCAAGAGACATATTTACACGTGGACTTTGGCTTGTGTCCATTCCTAATACAACTGGTCACAATATAGTTGGATAGAATATCTGAAATCTATTTGGGCAAATTTCGTGATGTGACATGACTAATTGAACATTATGAAACTTAAATTCATTCAGGATCGGAACATTTAAACAGTCTTCGAATGGAACTTTCCGTTAAGGACATAACGACGAATGGATCTTCATGTCCGACATTATTAAGTTTAATAAGTTATTAAGTTAATAAAGAACATAATAAAATTGAAGTGTGATAAATAAAAAAAATGAAATGTGTCAAAAGAAAGAAAAGATGAAAAGAAAAAAATATCACACAAGCAAATACTTTAAATATTTTATTTATGAATATGATAGCTGTTATATGCATTTAGTTAAGATATTCACATGAAATGTATGAATATTTTTTCTTTTATTAAGTCATTAAGTTTATTACTTAGTAATTACTCGACACTCATTATTAAGTTTAATCACACATAACTAAATTAATTTATACTTTACTTTTTTCTTTACTTTTCTTGTCCTTACTTCTCATATCTGTTATTATGACACTATCTCTCATTTTGTTTAATTAGATGTTAATTAATTAATACCCTACATATTTATTATGATTAATTAGTTTAATTTTAATTAGTTAGATTAATCTTGACATAACACTTTATTACTTAATCACTACAGACTTTAAGTTAATTACTTAATACTTAAGTATTGACATTTGACATTTTTGTTTAGTTAATATAACACACATGTATAACATGATCGTTAGTATATTACATGACTGTTAATTAGTCGACATGACCACGACACTGTTCTAGACAGAACATCGTAGGCTATATCTCAGGTTTTTGTTAAATTTTTGTTGTTGAAAGGTTTAATTAAGATAATTTCAAAAAAATCTATCTAATAGATTTTTTTTCTTTCCCGGCGGGCAGGGAATTGTTACGGTAGTTCTATTGAAGCCATCTGCTATGGTTGGCAGTGTGCTATTTCTAGGGTCACAGCGTTTAATATAATTTGAGGTTAAGAATTCGCGGTCTACTGAACGCTATGTAGACGATCGAATTATGACGTGTTAGCGTTGTTAGGTCACGCACCGTGACTTAGATACGATACCCTTTCTACGTTGACCGTCAAGCTGTAAAGACGCGTCTTATACCCTTCCAGTGTTGTGCATGGTATTGCTGCACATATATATTTAATTCGAAGTATGGACACAGGGTCAGTCCATTGCTATTGTGAAGAGATGATATGATTAAGGTTAGTACGTAACTGAACTTAGGGAAGGATGAAGTAACAGTCCATAATATTTTATATTGCCAGACTCATAGACTCACTATCGGCTGTTGGAATCCCCAACCGCGCGTGCATATAGCTATGACGTTCTGCTTACAGTAATTCGTTTATTGGACAAGGACTGGTAGTTTTATATATATATATATATATATATATATATATATATATATATATATATATATATATATATATATATATATATATATATATATATATATATATATATATATATATATATATATATATATATATATATATATTCAATATATGATCAAGTTTAATATGTACTTTTTATGATCAACATGCGGGAGCCGCGCTGGTGTAATGGCTTCGGCGTTGTACTGGCGACCAGGTGTTCATGGTTCAAACCCGGGCGTCGGCGTTTGAAGAAATGTTTACGGCCGGAAATTTGACTGAATAGCCTGAACGGCTCCTGTGATAAACCCTCTGTGGATGGGAAGGAGCGAAGCTCCTGACCGGGTTGGAAGGAAAGTCCTCAGGTTCCCCAGCCTCGCAATGACATGTCATTGGGCCGAAGGGCTGAAAGCCCAAGTGCCGCTGGTTAAGAAAAAAAAAAAAAAAAAAAAAAAAAAAAAAAAAAAGATCAACATGCGTGGATTGTTTTGATGTGTAAAACTGTAAATTAAATGTGTGGACTCAATGAAATGATTTATCAAGTCGATCGAATTGCAATGTTCAAGCGTTCTCACAATTTCTACCCCGCATTCGCTTGATTACTACCAAAGGCACGATTCAAATTACTGAATGAAAGAAATCATATAAGAACACAACTAAATGGCCAGAATTTATAATTGCTTTGCTGACATTATGTGGAACGTTGTTCAACAAGTAATGACCCACAACAACAATAAAAACCTCCTTCAACAACAGGTAAACAACATTAGTGAGACACTTAATTCTGTTTGTTGCCAACCTACATATTTTAGTCTAGGTGTCAAGATGGAATCTGATCACTCCACTTCATAAAGCAGGATATAGCACGGTGAAGTCTGGTATATTTCACTCCCCTATTGCAGTATCTGCTTGTGTACTACCTTTCTGGAAACAATTTTGTTAAAGAGATACCCACAAATCAAGTTAAGCCTCCAGTTTGTTTCATGCTTTGGATTTAATTGAGAATAGAACTCGCCGTTCTGTCTGCAATCCATAAATTTGTTCACAGGCGCTACTACTTTGGAATATTTCAGTAGATTAACTCTTTGGCTCCGGAACAACGCTCAGAGCGTTGGTCAGATTTGAAAACCGTGCCAAAACAACTCTCTGAGCGTTGTTTTTAGTCTATCACGAATTAAAATTACGACACAGGGGGAAAAATAATTGCGGAGTCAAAGAGTTAATATGGTTGGTTATTCACAAAATATTCCCGTAGCCTCTTATCAAGCTTCTCGTACCCCTGAGTTTGCCTGTCCCAGGTTGATGACCCCTGGTTTGAATAACAAATTTAATCGTACTACAATAGCATATACATTCTCAATTCGTCCTGCCCTGAAGCAGTGCATGTTGTTCAGCGAGGGTCGTTCACCCTGAGCGTTGCTGAGACCAACTGGCAGCAACCAGTGATTACACCCATTCAAGTAGGATAGCTCTTTTACATGAGACATCGGACATAAAAACAACAAAGAAAGCCACTACGTGTCCGTTGCCTTAGCCAACAATAGCCCAAGAAAAGCAAAAGGTTCCCTTTACACGCCCATTGAGGCATATTGGGAAAATGGTGTTAGGCCCATATTTTCTTGACCATCGGCACACTAGGGGTGACGTGGTCAGCATCACGCCGGCCACCATAATCTTCCCAGAAGTTGTTCTGGTACCCAATTCTTGAGGCTAGGTCGACCCCGGAGCCGTTTACGGTCTAAAAAATCACACCTCAGCTGGGGATCGAACCATGGACCAATGAGCTAACAAAAGCCTAAAGTCGCCCAAAATAAGTTCACAATCGCCTAGTCACCGAAAATGTGTACGAAAAAAAAACCGCCCAAAGTCGCTCAGATGTGATCAAAAAGTAACCCAGTCGCCCAAAGAAACTTTTGATTTTCAGAACATTTCGGTTTTCGAGTGTTTATATATGTAGATGAAAACAGCACTAATCAGCCTCTACAAACAGCATCAAACAGTAAACAATGTTCTTCACGGTGTTATCACAGCACTATCCACAGCAAGAATAACGACCGTAAATGCAATAATTTCCTAGTGACAAGACGTCTTTACTAGTATACGTGCCAGATAATAACGACCAAGTCATTTGGCACAGTGATGCGTATAATATGTAATGTGACAGACGAACTCAGCTGACCCTGATTGACCCTGAAGGGTTGGATGATATAGTATGACCCTTTGTAACGACCCCTTCGTATAGCATCAGTGCCCCCGAATATATTGTAACTTTTCGTCAAACGGGATTTTTTTTCACCTGGACTCATTAGCTATGCAACCTTTCCACGCAGATGGTCAACATGTTTGCTGATTAATATGTGGACAGTTTATCTACCGTTCATTCTGGTCATCGCATTGATTTGAGGAGAGATTAAATCACGCCCACGGATATCTCTTGAGAATCGTATGCAGGTATTTTCATTAACTTGGCCAGTGGAGGGCGTTGCCAGCATCAAACGATAGTAATGACCACGATCAAAGACACTGAGGGAGATCTCAGGAAGGACTGGCGGCATGCTATCAAAGGCAGTAGTGGTCCCTGAAACGACCGACGCAAGTTTCCTGCCGGTATTTCGCATCTCGGTGTTAAACATGAAACCGATCGCAGTGGGAGCGAACGGGAAATCCGACGCGCAAGCAGCAGCGGAGATACGAGAGACCAGGGGCGGCATCTCTCTTTAGTCTGGCGGTCAGATCCCCAAAAGTCTCATGAGATAAAAAAAGGTGTCAAAATTTCACATGTCCCCCCAATCTTGCATTCCAGTTGTAGATATACAGACCATGAAGAAATGCATGTTATCACTCGTTGGCCAGAACTTGACAGAAGCACTAGCGATATTGAAATCTTGTTATAGATTTTCCCCTGGATTTTCATATATATTTGCAGTGAATTCTATTCTGTGCAAAACGGTAAAATATAACTGTGTCTAGTGATCAGTGGTCTAGTTCATTCATTCTATTTCACTGGATTTTGTGTTAATTTAAATTTATTAAATTAAACCATCTCAATAGTTCCCAGTTGTAAATGTAATGTTATACCTGTTATATTATTTCCAAAAATAATAGAGGCTTAAATGTTAAAGTAACTTTTAAAGTCGCGAAGGAATTTATAATTAATAAATTTAGTTAAGTCCTATATATATAGATGTGTGTTTTAACCATTAGAACTCGCGCAGTGTTTTACCAAATACAGAATTAAATACGCGAGGGTATATATAGATAGTCTTAACGGGAAATTCATCGCGCTTTAGAATGTTATTTGATTTTTCGGTATATTACATGTCTTTTTCTTTCATACAGAGTGATCGTAACCTTTGCGATCCCAGCATAAAGAAAGCAATAAAGAAATCATACATCTTAAAACTTCCAGAGATATTGATGAAACTTTTTTTAATTGTATTCTTGTGGCGGTCCGATGCGACCTAGCTATCATAATTACATGAAAGGAAGCCTACCCAAGAACATTGAAATAAATCATCAAATTAACTTACAATCGGTAAGATAATCTGGAAGATGAACAGTGCCAGTAGCGATATTTTATTTACTGCTCTGTTGTGAGAGAGTACCTATTTACCTGAACTGTGACTTGGCCTATTTTTCCTCACTGGATTTAAACCATACCGGTCAGTTGCTATCATCACGCCTTGAAGGAATTTTACCTCCAGCAGCGAAATTAAAGAGACCTCATTTTCACCCCTGTATTGAATTGTGTCAGTGCCATCCCATAGACTCCTTTTTATATAATAAAACATAAGAACTCTGAGTCTTCAAGTCCGGCGATTAGTGGGAATATTCGCTATCAGCAAACCTCGATACATCTGGGGCGGGACATCGAAGTACTAGACATTTTCACGTGTCAAGAGTAATTGTTGTTTATATAATTTTATGGATTGTCTGATGCTGCAATCGGTAAGTGTGTGTGTGTGTGTATATGAGTGTAGATCCTCACGCGCGTGCATGAATGACAGGAAATCTAATTTTTTTTTGCAACCCATTTGTTAACTTGCCTACCGGGCAATACATTTTCTGTATACCCCGCATTGTTCCTTTAAGTGGGATATTTTGTTAACTCTGTTTAACCCCCTCCCTTTCAATTGCTTAGTAAAGGGAAGAACAATTTGGGATAACAGGATTTTTTCTAACACCCATACCTAGTATTGTAACCCCTCTTTCAGAGTAATTAACTTCACTGTTAGGTTACATTACCTATGTTCCTGATAACTATCTATCTTTGGACTGGGTTCATCTTTGTCTAATAAGCGGGAAGGGCTTAGTCGACACCAATCTTCTTCACCCCCTCCCCAACTTGTTATTTGCATTTTCTGTACTTATGATAATTTTATGTAACACTTGATATTTGTTTGTGATTTGATTTTTTAGGTTAATAAACATCATAAACTTATTTAGTACTGTGTTGGAAATACCCAAAGCCCAACATTTCCCCTATTTGTTTAATATAGTTTGTATCCACGTGCGTCTGTGTGTTTGAAGCACCAAATCGGTGTGAGCGCAGGTGTGTGTCTGGAAACTGGCAAATAATTGTTTGACCAGGAGGGATGAAGAGAAGATTGAGAGAAACGATTTGTCGTAAATAAGTCTGTCTTTACTCTCCCCAGCACACTGTGAAGCAACTATTTACTCTCTACAATTTCTATCACTGAGCTTTCATCATCATTCTCCACTCTAAACCGGACCACTATTTCTAAGACTCTTTCTCTCAAAATAAATTTACGACAATATTTGTGAGTTGGTCCGGGATCTTGAGCTACATTTGAGGCAATCGCATAGCCGGGATAAAGATATTTTGAGTCTGATTAAGTCTGGGTCTAACTAGATAGAGTGTGAATGATCTGTCTTTGTGAAGTAGGGAAATAAAAATAATTAATTACACCCCTAGACAACGCCTTTTAGTATTTGGGTCGTCCACACAGCATATTTACAGGTTGTTTTCTTTCCATCGCAGTAGAAAGTACGGATAAACAAAAATATTTGCTATTTAAATTATTCTCTGGCAGAGAAACATTACATTTTTCTTTATAAGATTTGTTGGGATTGCGTGATTGTCTTTACAGTCACCAAAGGGTTTTTGAAGTTAAAAAGAGTTGAGCTTAGCTAAAGACGCCTTGTTCTGACTTTTTAAGTCTAGTTAACACGTCTCTTCTCATAAACTGACTTCAGGGGCGGAGTTTTTGTAGTGGAGAATTAAAATTTCAGGAAAAAAAATTTTTCCTTTAAATTGTTTTAATATAAACTTTTCTCTACTGTTAGCAATAGTAGATTTTTTTCTAGTGTAACTTACCATTTTAACGTGGCATAGTCGCTTGCGTTAAGAGTCTTTAGTGACAATAATAGCAGCGATAAGTTTGCACATTAGGAGGTAACACAAGTAAATTTATACTTTGTGTTTTTTCTCGTAGCGGCTTTGAGTTTTTTTCCCTCCTTGGTTTTTCTTTCTATTCTCTAGTCTTAGAAGCATCCAGTTTTTTGGCATGGCAGAGAGAATTAGGATAAGATCCATTTTGAGACAGGAGGTGAAGGACTCAGGGTTAGAAGGAGAAGCCGCGAACCTGTTTGTCAACAGGGAACTTGAAAGGTATGACGCGGAGCAACAGAAAGCAGAAGCTGAGAGGAAGGAAGAGAAAGAGAGAGCAGAGAGAAGAGAAGCACAGGAGAGGGCAGATAGGAAAGAAGCGGAAGAGCGTCAATTGAAGCAGAAGAAAATTGAGACAGAGATCGACGCCCGCAGGGAAAGAGAGAAGGAGAGACAACGCGAAGAGAGAGACAAGGAAAGACAGCATGAATTGGCGCTTAAGGCTTTAGAGAGTCGGGCGCCTCTACTTCAAATAACGGAGAGTCGTCTTCGCCCCAGTCTCAGTCAATGGATCTCTCCAGCAGTCAATCTGCCCAATTAACTGCGATGTTCTTTTGCTTTAGAGCCAATGAAAAAATTGACAGGGAAAAAGTGTTTCAGGGATCAAGCGCTGACATGATGGCGTAATCTAACAGCAGGTAAACGTCCTTTTTTTTAAAGAGAAGACAGTTAATTATGAATAGTTGGATTATAGTGCTTGAAACAAAGACAGGAGGCGTGGTTAAACTAAGAATCGGACAGTTGGCAATTGAGAAACCAGGCTTCCACGTGTTTAACTGTGCATGCTTAATTAGCCAGCGAGGGAAATCCACGTTCGATCGTTGCTTGAACCCAAATAGTGAGGGGCCCCGATAAGAATAAAGTGGATCGATCAGGGTTGCTCAATTTTCATGTCACAGTCGTCCTCGCTTGAAGACATGGAACCATTTTCCATGTTTCTGTTATGACAATGAAGCTGCCCTGATCGGTAGCCTCTGGATGATTAGTGTGTTCAGTTTCATCTTCTTCTTCCGTGGTCCAATTTCTACTCATGAAATCTGCAGGTTTCGTTCGACATAGTTGTTTTTATGTGTTCTGTAAGGACAAATTCTAGAAGTCCTTCGTATGTGACGGGAAGCTCGGAAAGCTTCATACACTTTGTCAAATAGCCCGTCAGACTTGAAGAGAACTGCTCAAATGTCTCAGTGGTCTCCTTTCGGCCGTTTCTGAACATTTGCAGAAATCTGCGAGTGTTCATTTCGAACTGCTCCAGTAAAGCCTTCTTTAACATGTCGTAGCTGTCTTGATGGCTGCTTCCCAGCTTTACGTACACGTTATAAGAGGTACCTTTCAAAAATTGTGAAAGTTTTAAACACCACCGGGAACTCTCTAACCCATAAGATTCGCCATTCTCTCAAATTTTTCTAGGAACGTGTAAATATTTTCATTGGGGCTAGGGAAAGATTCTAGGGCAAAGGACATCGCTGTAAGTTGAGAAGATTGAGTACTGGAGAGATCAGTTGACTGTGACTAGGGTGGAGACTCTCCATTGCTGGAGGAAGACATAGCACCACGACTTTGTACCTCTAAAGCCTTAAGTGCCAATTCATGCTGTCTCTCCCTCTCTCTTTCGTTCGCGCTGCGGGCTTCCATATCTGCCTCAATCTTCTGTTCAAATTGACGATCTTCCGCTTCTTTCTTCTCCGCTCTATCTTGTGCTTCCTTCTTCTCTGCTCTATCTTGTGCTTCCTTCTCCCTAGCTTCTGCTCTCTTCTCCTCCGAGTCAAGTTCTTTATTGACGAAAGCGATCACTTCTTCTCTTTGCAATCCTGTCTCCTTTGCTTCCTCTCTTAGCATCGCCCTAAGTTTAACACGTTCAGCCATGTCAAAGAACTGAATGCCACTAAGTCGAGAAAAGAAAAAGAAAAGGAGGAGAAAAACTTTTAGCCGCTTACGAGAAAAAAAACCCCAAAAATAAATTACCTGAGATACCTTCTTCAGTTATCAGTTTTCAAACCTATCGCTGTTATTACCTGGCGCAAGGCTCCTAATACAGTCGACTAAGCCAAATGAATGGTAGATCAGCTAAAAACTAGAAAAATCTACTACTGTATTACTAATAGTGGATTTTTAAAAAATTTAATTTTTAAAAAAGAATTTTAAGGAGAAAACAAAATTTCCTTAAAAAAACTCCACCCAAAACTCTCCTCACCGAAGTCAGTTTAGAGAAGGGACGATATTAACTAGACTTAAAAATCAGAATAGACGTCCTTCGCTTGGCTCAACTCTGCTAACTTAAAGAAAAATTACCCTAGTGATTGGTAAACAATCACGCGTCCCAGCGGTCGATGTAAAAAATTATTACCAAATATATGACAAAGAATGTTTACCATAACAAATTTTACGTAACTCTCTGCTGCTGTGGAAAGAAAAACAGTCCTATCTGTGTGTGTGTGGTCAAACACCCAGTACTAAGAGCGTTGTCTAGGGGGTGTAATTATTTTTATGCCTTAACTTCACAAGACAAACTCACAAACACACTCTATCTAGGGTTAGACTTGGTACCGTAACAGACATTAGTCAATTTCTAGACTCAGACCTTTTTTAGCCAGCAAGGAAAATCCACGTTCGATCGTTGCTTGAACCCAAATAGTGAGGGGCCCCGATGAGAATAAAGTGGATCGATCAGGGTTGCTCAATTTTCATGTCACAATGGAGCACTGAGCCATCGCCGCAGCTGGTCCCCTTTGTTGGAAGCCGTCATGGAACATTCACGTGTTCTTGCAGCTGTTATTTATGTGGCAAATTGTTTTACATGATGAGGTAGCCAGTCTCATGCACAACTTTGTATTAGTCACCTTCTTCAACATGTCAGAGGGAGCAGTGATGAAATTTTTTATTTTTATTTTTTTGCGTACGCCCGCTATTACTCGAGGCGAAATCTCAGGTTAGTATGTCTAACCCGAGACTGATTTTTAAGTTAGTATCCCTTTTTTTTCTTGTAAAGAGACAGGTGTCCCTTGCCATTCAGGCAGATACTCGCCGATATCGGAGGTACCCATTAGAGCTGGGTCAGCTCAGGAGCCGCCAGTCCCTGGTCGACGACACCTCTTCAAATGTTCTCGCCAGGGTTCGAGTTAATCCAGTCCAAATCCTGGTCGATAAAAAATCTTCAAATGTCCTCGCCCGGGTTTGATCCTGGATCACCCGGTCGCCAGCGCAGTTTGGTAACTTCTACACCAGCGCCGCTCCCAGTAATCACATTCGTTCTTTGTCTTATCAGAGGTCCCAGGGAACAATACGGGACAACATAGATCATAATTCAAGTAGAAGACGTCTGTGAAATACTTCAAGCAATACCCTTTAGTTCCCTGATGAGCACAGGCCTTCAACAAACACCTGTCACGTGCCATCAGCTCAAGTTCTTTCTATGCCAAATCATTGTCTAATGCAGTGGTTCTCAACGTGTGACACATAGATCAGGCCATGTCATAATTCTAGGGGGCATTGTAAGATTGTAAAGTGGCTTTTTTTCCAGCTAACAGCGTAAATGAGGGGGTCCACAGAGGCAAATGGTTCAAAAGGGAGCTATGGGCAAAAGATTTTGAGAACCCTTACTCTAATGTACTGTATGGAGGGCTTAGATTTTCTTTGTTTGTTGTTGTTTTTTTTTTTTTTTTTTTTGCTTTTTTATTATTCTTCTTCTTTTTCTTCAAATACCGTGCCTAGTGGCGTCGGAGATCATGTCTCTCCACAACTTCCTGTCTTGCTGTACAATTTATCAATTCTGCTGTTGACTTCTTTCCATTCCGCGATGTCAAACTGTCCAGTATTTGCTCTCTTTGTCTTCCCCTATCTCTTTTGTCCTTAAATATCACCTGTTGTTACGATATATTCCAACTTTCCTCTTCTCATAACATGCCCCCCAAAAAGTGGATTGTTTCTTTCTAGCTTGTGAAATAAGTTTCCTTTGTGCATTGGCCTCTTTCAGGACATCCTCATTACTCCTATTAGCTGTCCATTGTATTTTTAACATTCTTCTGTAAAACCACATCTCTGTTGCCTCTAGTGCCTTCCTTGTTTGTTTACTAATTGTCCATGACTCACTCCCATAAGTCAGGATTGGTTCTATATAACACTGAAGAACTCTCTTTCTTACTTCCAATGACAAAGAATTGTTGCATAAAATACTCATTTTATAGAATGCTACTTTTTCCTGGGCTATCCTGCTCTTCACTTCTGAGATGCATCTTCCATCCGTTGTTATTAATGTGCCCATGTATTTGATTTTATTTACTTGTTTTAAAACGGTTCCAATTACTTTGATTGTGCATTCTGGGGAAGCATTTTTCTTTGAGACGACCATTACTTCTGTCTTTTTGCTATTAAGGCTAAGGCCTTTATTTTCACTTTCTATCACTATTGTATCAACCATTTCCTGCAGCTGCATTTAACCTTTTGCTAAGACTGTATCATCAGCTTATTTCAAGTTGTTTATATTATGTCCGCCGAATGATACTCCTATCATATCCTCTACAGATCTCTTTATATTTTCACTGTACAGATTGAACAGATTCGGTGAATGCACACATCCCTGCCTGACACCCTTTTTTACTTGCTGAAACGTTCCTATTTGGCTGCTAATTCTTACAGCTGCTGTTTGTTGCCAGTACATGTTCTTTATTATCCTCAAGTCCTTTCCATTAATGTTGATGCTTTCTAACATTTTGATAATTTCCTCATGTTTCACTTTGTTAAATGCCTTAGTGTAATCTATAACGCACAAGTTCAGATCTGTCTTCACCTCTATGGCTCTTTCTATTAATGTTCCTATAATATATATAGCATTGTTTGTGCATTTACCTTCTACAAATCCACACTGTTCATCACTGATTTCTGGTTTATTTTTATGTCTTCTCATGATAATTCGTGATAATATTTTGGTCACATGACTTATACGACTAATGGTGCAGTGTTCTTCACATTCCATGGCTCCAGGTTTCTTTGACAAAGCTATGAATATGGATTTTAGCAGATCATCAGGTATCTGACCACTGTTGTAGATGTCATTTAAGAGTTTTGTTATCACTTCTACTCCAAATTCTCCCAAAGCTTCCATTTCCCCTACTGTTACATTATCTGGGCCAGGCGCTTTGTCTTTCTTCATGTGGCGCATGACATCCTCTACTTCTGCCACAAGTATTGGAGGTCCTTCACAACTGTCCTGGTTGTTCAAATCTGGTCTTTCATCATCATACAGCGCCTTGATGTATTCTGTCCACCTTTCTATCATGTTCGCATGACCCATTAACAATGTTCCTTCTTTTGATTTCAAACAGCCAGTGACTGTTTGTGTCCTTCTGCCTGTTAAATCATTTATTTGCTTATGCATAGATTTTGTGTATTTTTTGGTTCTGCACTTCCAGCTTTCTGCATTTCTGGTTTAGCCATGTTTCTTTTGCTGTTTTACATTTGTTGACTATTTCCTTATTTAGTCATATTCTTCGTTATCTTGCTTCTGCTTCCTTCTTGCATCCATCAGTTGTAAAATGTCATCTGTCCTCCACTTCTTCTTTACAGTCCTCTTTACTTCTGGTATGATTTCTTTTGATTTTTGATGTATTGATTCCTTTAGCATTTCCTGCTGTTCATCTATACTTTGTATTTTTTCTATTGCATTGTACCTATTCTGTATTGTAATGTATCTTTCACTCATTTCCTTATCTGATTTAAGTAAGGCTAAGTTTAATTTGATGTTGTTTGAAGCTCGCTTTACTTTCTTCAATTTTATTCTAACTTTTTTTTTATTATTACTATTTTTTTAAAACAGACTTAATTTTGATTATAATAAGACACTATAAATGTTTGTTGCTATGTTGCGTGCTTGTAAATAAATGCTTAAAGTAACATGTGGGAATGAAAGGACACATTATGCAAGATGAGAAAAAGAGAGAGAGAGAGAGAGAGAGAGAGAGAGAGAGAGAGAGAGAGAGAGAGAGAGGGTAGAATGCTAGACGGGCCTGTGTGCCCTATTCTTAACCCTTTGAAAATAAAGTTCGTTCGTTCTGTCTTCCTTTTGATATTCATTTCTGTAAAATATAACAATCCTTTAGTAATCGTAAACACAGTATTTCCCCTAGCTGGGCTCTGGAGTGGAAACAGAGTCATCGCGGACTTCCCCACTCTGCTCTTCTGTGACACACTTCAAGAGATCAGCCGAATTCAAAGTGTCAGCCGATCTATCGGTGTCACTGCATAGTATCGACTCTGTCGTACTCGAAGCAATAATTGCAGCTTTATGTTTTCGATCGATTCTGTGCGTTGAGAATGACGAGTGGCATGAGACGTAGGAAGCACTCTTGCTTCATCCCTGGCTATCACTTTTGCTACTATTTGGGCCCTCAGACTTTACTATACCTAGTAGCCCCCTTCAGTCATAACTGACTATGGGAATACGCCCCTGAGGTGATAACCCTGAGCTGTTTTTTAGTCTGGTGTTCTTTTCGATGTGTTCTTTTCTCTTCTGCTTGCTGTGAGAGCTTCTTACCGCTCAATCTGAGGTAGTGCCGAAGGAAGCATCGCCACTTGGTGCGATCGGCAGTTGCATCCTAAATAATGCTTTAAGTACATGTAGGAATGAACGGGTACAGTGTGCAAGATAAGAGAGAGAGGAAAGGCGAAAAGCCAGACGGGTCTGCGTGCCCAATTCTTAACCCTTTGAAAAT
This sequence comes from Oreohelix idahoensis, assembly GCA_024509875.1. NCBI lineage: Eukaryota > Metazoa > Mollusca > Gastropoda > Stylommatophora > Oreohelicidae > Oreohelix > Oreohelix idahoensis. The sequence goes on along the minus strand of JAMPIV010005638.1, from coordinate 377,926 downwards.
AAACTTCGTTCGTTCCTTCCCGGGTTGCTGGATTATTGCCCAATGTCTTCTTGTCTCTTTTACGCACATCTTTGAACGTCAGCTGCGGTCGTACAACTGTTCTTTTGCCATCTGTCACTTTCCAGTAGAAAATATCTTTGGGGGTGCGAGCATCTTCCATGCGGCGGACATGGCCAAGTGTAGCCGCGTGCGAAGCACAGGCGATCATATTAATGTTTAACAAGATTGAAAATACTTTACTAGATAACATAAAACGAAAAATCAATAGCATCAGCTAAGGTTATGTTAAATAAAAGTATTAGGGAAGTAACTTACATTCAGAATAGATCACAATGACCAGACAGTTGTCAAAAAGTGATAAGTATGTTAGTTCGTAATACGTGACAAACCTGGATTAAACGACAAGCAGCAAGGTCAATTAGATATTTAGTTTGAATAAAACTAGGAGGCGAGATGACCGCACACACACAAAAACAGATCACAAAGACACAACATGTGACAAAACTGACTGATGAGTCGACAGACTAATACGTGACTGAAAGATTGCATCAGCAGCGGTTCTAATATTATTTAGGAAAAGTCCTTCACTAAGTTAGATACAGGCAACTACAACAGATTTAGAAACGTGCCCCGCACTCAAAATTTTAACGAATAACATAAAATGGTCAGAACGGACTGACACGAGGAAATGTCTGTCGGCCGCTGAAGACTGCGGGAGAACGGTTGCTAAATATCTTGGAGGGATAAAAGGGACAGACGGCCGGACAGAGACAGAGATTTAGAGACCGTAGTGCGAGTGGCAAGTAGGACACCCTGTTGAGGACTGTTGCATGGTTGCGAGCATTTGAGTTTGGCCGACTCGAATGATTGCATCATGGAACTCCTCAAAAGGAATATATTAATGATCGATGATGTCGGGGATTGTTGTATGTGTGCAGGCATTTGGATTTGAGCTCGAGACTGTTTTATTATACAATAACGACCAGTGACTTTTAATACCAACCAAGCTGCCTCACACTGCAAATCTTAATACTACAAGAGAATAACCAGGTCAGTCAAATATACACAATCTAATATGAAGTATGGTCAAGTATCAACGGCTCTCAAGGGTTACAATTGACAATATCGATACAAGCGTAGTACATAACGGAATCCTAGAAAAATGGATAAAATGAACCCGAAGGACTTTGACTTCTACTATCAGAATACGCATGCAACATCTTGGTCATCAGAAACATATAGAGCCTTAAAGAAGAAGTCCTCACCATTCTGGTCAGCAGAGTCCGTAACATATTGGTGTCAGAAGCGTTCGGATTTCGTAGAGACTACCAACCCCATAAAGTATCGAAAGGAAGTCGAACTGACGATAAACTTTTAGAGCGTAAATACTCATTCAAGACAAGCCGGCAACCCTAACGCGCATGTCAGTATGTGACGTCAATGTATCGATGCCGTCATTACTAGCAGACAACACTTTCTGAGAGAATCCTATCTTCACCTACTACAAGAAGCTGAACCATTTCAAAGGAACGATCTTCATCAACTTCAAGTATCTGAATCGTTGGAAGAAGTGTATCTTCATCTACAGCATCAAAAGCTGCAACGCAGATCAGTACGCAGATCGGTAACCAACGTTCGAAAACTGGTGAATTCTGTCAAACGATCGTACTACGAAGGTCAAGGTCTCCTATCAATGGTCATCAGCTGCTGTCTAGACTTGAGTGGAATTGAAGCTTGGATTTACATGAACTCAAGTATTTCTCAGGATAAGGACAGATAAAAAAGATAAGTTCATAATTTTATCGAAGCGCTTGAACACTATCATACTGTCCTTGAACTAGCTTTGGTCTGCAGTTTATCATCACTTCGCTTGCTTTCCTACTTATCATTTGTGTGTTCCCCATCCATATTTATCTGTTTATTCGTATATTCGTTGGGAAGGCTGGAAAGGGTTTAATATTGGCTGGAATTTTCTCAGGAAAAATTCAGTGAATGTTAACGTCTATTAGGTTCTCATGCTTATGAGGTGACTGAGGATCTGACTTTTAGTTAGGATATAAATTGACTGAAGCCTCAGTTCGCAATATAACCATACTTGTGTGCACTTAGTGGTTACGTAACGTGACTATGTCATCTTTATTTGCATAGCCTAATTTCGGTATTGTTTACAATCGTTTTCGTGTGTTATCTGAAATTCCTCTGTCTACATGTTAGTTTAAGACGACTTGTCTCGTAATTTTTTTTTAAATGTTATTTCTTTACTTTCTTTCTGCTAATTACTATGTATGAGTCTACCTTGTTTACTTTATAATCGTAATTTTTTGTCGGATAACTGAGAATATCATTTCATTGTAATTCATTTGATTGTTATTTCATTGTCCTTTGTCACCTGTACTCGTATCTTGTTTGTTATTGATTAACATATGTACATAACATATTGAGTTCTATATCCTAGTGTATAGTAGATACTATTGGAAGGTATTCATAAACCTATAAAGATGTCGACACTAGAAGACTTTATCAACATTGCAAAAAGTTATGGGAAATCGGGAGCGGAACTTGAATCTTATGCAGAGACCACATTTGAGGAACATTTATCGCGTCTTGAGAGAATAGAACAACGCGAGGCGGTTAAACGGGCTGAAGAACTTAGGAGGTTTGAATTAGCCCAAGAAAAGGAACTTAAGGAAAAAGAATTAGCCCAAGAAAAGGAACTTAAGGATAAAGAATTGGCCCATGAAAAAGATAAATTGGCTCAGCAAGATAAAGAAAGAGAACAAAAAGATAGAGAACTGGAAAAAGCGAAAATGGAGTTAAGAAAAATTGAACTTCTTCAACTAGATCAGGCTCATAGAAATGCCATGGAGCTTGAAACATTAAGACTTAATGCAGAAAAAGAAAAGGTGTTGGAATTGGCTAAAGTGCAGTCTGAACAGGCTAAGACTTCAGCTGGTACAAATGTTTTCTACCCGAAGCTGAAAATGCCTAATTTCGATCAATCTCGTGATTGTATTGATTCTTTTTTGTCTAGGTTAATCATGAAAGTTACAGCTTTATATGTACCAAAAGAAAGATGGAGCAGTCTTTTACTTGATTTTTTTACTGGCGACTCACTTCAATGTTTCATGAGTTTAGACGAAAAAAGTAGAAACGATTTCGACGCCGTCAAAGAGGTACTACTCAGATGTTTCCAGTTAACAGAGTCTGGATTCCGGGATCGTTTTCATGCGGCTAAGCCAAGTAAAGATGCTGATTTTGGCGAATTCATCGCATCGATTAAACACTTTTTTTGCAGATGGATTGATCTCTCTGGTATTAATAAAACTTATGAAGGTGTCATTGATCTCATGCTACGAGATAAGGTTTTAACTGCATGCAGTAGTGAATTAGAATCATTTTTGCAGGAAAGACATCCTAATACTATCGATGAATATGAAAAACTCGGAAGACAATTCGTAACCGCACATCCGAATAAAGATATTCATAGATCTTCTATTCGAGATCCTTTGCCTGCGTGCTCAGCACACCACGATCACAGATCTTACGATCATAGACCTCGATCTAAGAGCGTTGATAGACGTTATCGTTCAGATTGTCATCAGTCTGAGAGAGGGTTTTATAACTTTCGGCGTCATCGTCGCTCTCCTTCAAATTCGTATCGAAGAGGCTATAGAGGGTACTCACCTCATGAACGTGGGTATCACAAAGGCATGGATTATGATGATTCACATCATAAAGGGTACTATAAACAAAAATCATATGGTAGAGATTCCAGGAATGTTGATTCCTCTGATTTTTACTATAGCAAGAAAAAGTCTGGCAATAAAAGTAAAGGTCATGTCAGATCTCCTTCTAGGGAGAAATGTAAACACAGACATGCAAATAATTGCACTGTCAAGAAGGATAAAGATAATGATGATAATGATCATGCTAATGCATGTATGGTAATGAATGATACATGTTTCGAGTGTCAATCGCAACACATAGCTAAGGCCACAAAGAAACTTAAGTTGGTCATATTATGCCTACAATGTCTGCGTATGTGAATATGGGTTATCTCACATTCCATCCAGGAATCTTATATGGAAAAACAGTACAAGTTTTGAGGGACACCGGATGTTCCACAGTCGGGATAAAGCACTCGCTTATCGAGCCCTCTGCTTTCACAGGCAAATCGGTTAAGTGTGTCACTTTTGGAGGGAATATAGAAAGTTTCCCTGTGGCACGAGTATACATTGATACTCCTTTTAACACAGGCACTGTATACGCCTGCGGGTTAAGAGCTCCTATTGCTGAAATTATTGTTGGAAACATACCGGGAGTTAAATATTGCACTCCTGAGGAGATTGCAAAGTGGGTTGAATCTCACCCACAGGTGGCGAATGCTGTTGTAACAAGAGCACAACAGTTAGCTACGGACATGGCTACACCACCAACTCCAATTATAGATACAATCATGTCTCAAGTTGGTACTGTAACACCATCTGTTTTTGCAGAAAAGCAGAAAAGTGATCCAACGTTACAACATTTGTTTGGCCTAGCAAATCAAAAAGTCACCAAACATATAGGATCGGCTAAACATTGGTTTAAAATTAAAAAAATCTGTACTTACTAGATACTTTGATAATGGCAAATCAATCATACATCAAGTAGTGGTTCCGAAAGAATACAGACCATTGGTCCTACAAACAGGTCATGACTCCCCAATGGCAGGTCATATGGGGATCAAAAGAACATTGTTTCGTATTACGTCACAATTTTATTGGCCTGGAGTTAACAAAGACACAAAGTTGTACTGTAGATCTTGTACAACATGCCAAGGTATAGCACGTAAGGGCAGATTCCATACGGCACCCTTACAGATTACGGACGTACCTAAAAGACCATTCAAGAAAATCGCGGTGGATATAGTAGGTCCTTTGTCGATTCCGTCGAATAATGGATTTCGATATATTTTAACGTGTATAGATCTTTGCACACGTTGGCCAGACGCCATACCCTTGAAAACCATCACGACTGCATCTGTGTCTGATGCATTATTTTCAATATTCTGTCGTATCGGTTTTCCGGAGGACATTTTGTCAGATCAAGGATCACAATTTACGTCCAATATTATGAGGGATCAAGAATCCATGTTATCTGTTCACCATTCGTTTTGTAGTGCTTATACGCCACAATCGAACGGTGTTTGTGAGCGCTATAATGAAACGCTAAAACAGATACTATCTAAGATCACTGAGGAATGTCCTCGTGACTGAGACCGTCTCCTTCCGGTGGCCCTGTTTGCATTTCGAGAGGTGACTCAAGAAAGTACTGGATTTTCTCCGTTCGAGTTGGTCTATGGTTCGAATCTCCGCGGACCAATGATGATACTTGAAGATTTGTTGATTGGAGCATCAGTTGATACACCCACTCGAAACAGCTACGAGTTGGTTATTGATCTCCAACAGCGAATAATTGATGCGTGCACTTATGCATCTAAGAGTATAAAATCGGCTACTCAAAAATCAAGATTATTACACAATCAAAAAAGAACTTTAAGAGTCTTTAACCAGGTGAAAAGGTTTGATTGTTATTGCCTCATAATGATAATAAATTACTAATATTATGGCAAGGCCCATTTGAAATCATTAAACAGGTCACAGATGTTGACTATTCTGTGAACATCAGGGGTAAAATCAAAACTTTTCATATTAATATGCTAAAATTAGCAGTAGAAAGACCACAAGATTAATTCCCGTCATTAACTCTATTAGTGATAATTCACATCACTCTTCTTCTTTTTCTGTGGTTCATGAGGAGGATACTACGTCATCTATTCCCTTACACTTTCAACTCCCTTCTTTGCAATCATCGGAGTCCTGGATGGATGTGACTATCTCCTCTTCACTGTCCTCTACACAACAATGTCAGGTTAGGGACATTCTTATTTCTTTCGATGATGTTCTTACTGATCTTCCAGGTCGGACATCACTTATCTCCCATGATATTATCCTTACTAACTATCAACCTATCAAAATAAGACCATACCCCATATCTTTACACTACAAAGATCGGGTGGAGAAAAAATTGAAGGAAATTATACTTTTGGGTGTTATATCGCCTTCAGAGTCACCATACGCATTCCCAATGGTGATTGTTAAAAAGAAGGATGATTCCTTACGTATATGCATTTATTTCAGGCGACTGAACAGCATTACAGTTACAGACACCGAACCAATGCATCTATTAGACGATCTTCTATCACAAGTTTCTAACGCTACTTTCTTTAGTAAATTAGATCTTTCTAAAGGCTATTGGCAAATTCCACTTGCTGAACATGCCAAACCATTAACAGCGTTTACAACTCCATTTGGACTCTTCCAGTGGAATTACACGTGTTTTGGTTTAGTAAACGCGCCTGCGACGTTTGTGCGCATGATGCGCCGTCTTCTTGGCGATCGGAAAGATGTCATCACGTACATCGATGACATCTGCTTATTTCATGACTCTTGGGAAGACCACATTGCTGGTTTAACTTCTCTTCTTGATACGTTACGCAATCACGGTTTGACTGTGCGGCCTTCAAAGGTTCAAATAGGTTGTCAGGAAATTTCTTTTCTTGGTCACCGCATAGGTCACCACAAACTATATCCTGATGACAATACAGTCAAGAGAATTTTGGATATTTCCACACCGTCAACTAAAAAACAGGTTAGGAGCATTTTAGGCTTAATTAACTATTACCATAAATTCATCCCGCACTTCGCACAACTATCTGCACCTTTGTCCGCACTGTTGGCCAAATGTAGTCCAAATAAGATACGTTGGGAACCAGATTGCGAGAGCGCTTTGGTAAATATTAAGAAATTATTTTCTAAGACACCTATTTTATTGTTACCAAATTTACGTATACCTTTCACAATTCAAACAGACGCATCAAGTTATGGAATCGGTGGCTGTTTGTTACAAAGGTACGAGAACACACTCCATCCTTGCTTCTTCGTATCACGCAAATTGACATCAGCTGAACAGAAGTATGCGACAGGTGAACGTGAGCTCCTGTCCGTGGTCTGGTGCCTCGAGAAGCTGTCAAGATATCTCATCGGCACGCACTTCTACATCCAGACAGACCACAGCCCTCTTACGTACATTACATCCAGAACTATGCGTAATTCAAGAATTCACAGATGGTACTTGCTTCTCCAGGAATTCTCATTCACGATTCTACCTATTGCTGGATCAGACAACAACTTAGCGAATTTATTATCGCGCAACTTCTCTGAGAAAAAAATGAATTAACTCTTTAGATACCATTTTCTAGATTGTTAATAGTTGGTATTCTAATTATGAGTATTCATTGATGATTGTAATTATAATTATATATATATTATTAATACTTATATGGTAGAGGCGTACATCTTCTCCACCACTCTCATCCGTGCCACGAGTGTCACGTTTGGGAGCGAGGGGGATGATGTTGAGGACTGTTGCATGGTTGCGAGCATTTGAGTTTGGCCGACTCGAATGATCGCATCATGGAACTCCTCAAAAGAAATATATTAATGATCGACGATGTCAGGGATTGTTGCATGTGTGCAGGCATTTGGATTTGAGCTCGGTCCGAATGAGTGCACCGTGGAACACCTCAACTGAATACATATATTAACGACAGAGTACGCATATCTCTATGCATGACGCGTATTACTTAGTAACGTCATTCAACTTGTGGGTTTTGACCCTTATGGCAGCGTTTGGAAAGTGTGGCCTAGCCACTATGATATGTGTGGTATAACCACTTTGGAAAGTGTGGCATAGTCCACTGAATTTATATGTGTGGCAGTTAAGCCAACTTAGCAGTGTGTTCTTGGAGCAAACGTAAGTCGTGTTGGTCTTAACGCAGTTTGATTATATATGGCGGATTAGCCTGGCGTTGTATGCCAAATGAACAATATAGACTAGCAGTAGAAGTAAGTCTAGTACGAAGGATATTATACGACTAGCAGCAGGAGTAAGACTCGTGGAACTGGATATTATTAAACTAGCAGCAGGAGTAAGTCTAGTGAAAGAGGCTATTATTAAGCTAGCAACAGGAGTAAGTCTAGTTAGCCTATGAATTATGCCAAAGGACATTGGCTGTGAAAGGAACTGACCGTTAAACAGAACTGTACAATAGTGAACATGTGATTCTATTGAAGAATAATGAACTCTTGCAATAAGTACATTGATTGTGATGATAAATTATGTTCTCACGTAATTGTGTCTTTTCATGGACAAGAGAATATTTATTAAATGTTTTAAGTCGTCGAATCCTGGTCTTATTTAATTGACGTATTCTGAGTTCAGTCATAGACTGTTTTATTATACAATAACGACCAGTGACTTTTAATACCAACCAAGCTGCCTCACACTGCAAATTTAATCCTACAAGAGAATAACCAGGTCAGTCAAATATACACAATCTAATATGAAGTATGGTCAAGTATCAACGGCTCTCAAGGGTTACAATTGACAATATCGATACCAGCGTAGTACATAACGGAATCCTAGAAAAATGGATAAAATGAACCCGAAGGACTTTGACTTCTAATATCAGAATACGCATGCAACATCTTAGTCATCAGAAACATATAGAGCCTTAAAGAAGAAGTCCTCACCATACTGGTCAGCAGAGTCCTTAACACACCCTTTCGGCCAGAAGAGCTTCAAAATTCGTAGATACAAACAGAAATGAATAAAAGATCTCTTCAACAGACTGCAAGTTTCCAATAAACCAGCACTACGTTCGGCTCACGTTTTCTAACACAGTTGAGGTAACAAAGTTATGCATCTTGTAAATGTATACCTGCTCAACCAGAACGCTGAAATATATTTAAAAGTATAGAGAAACATTCACCTTCGTAATATCAACAGACTTTATAATTGGCTGCTACCAGAGATATCCAATAAATGAGAACAGCTGTATATGCATTTGTACAAAGTTGTTACAGAAGTACAACCAGTTGTTACAGAAGTACAACCAGTTGTTACAGAAGTACAACCAGTTGTTACAGAAGTACAACTAGTTGTTACAGAAGTACAACCAGTCGTTACAGAAGCACAACCAGTCGTTACAGAAGTACAACCAGTTGTTACAGAAGTACAACCAGTTGTTACAGAAGTACAACCAGTCGTTACAGAAGTACAGCCAGTCGTTACAGAAGCACAACCAGTCGTTACAGAAGTACAACCAGTCGTTACAGAAGTACAACCAGTCGTTACAGAAGTAAAACCAATTGTTACAGAAGTACAACCAGTTGTTACAGAAGTACAACCCGTTGTTACAGAAGTACAACCAGTTGTTACAGAAGCACACCAGTCGTTACAAGTAGTTCGAGTAAATGTCAAGTTGGAAGGAGATAATACAAGACTGAATCAAATCTTTCTACTCCTAGGAGAAACAATTAGGAATCGTGTTACCTTGTTGAATGCGGTAACAGAGGTAACCATCAACTAACTTTTGGCAGAAGTCAAATTGGAGAGAAGAATAAGATTGACTCATATCGTTAAGAATTAATCCACCACGTGTGTCACTGTCCTGAATTCTGTACATCAATTGAGAAAGAAAACTGGAAGAAAACGAAGTAAAGAGAATTATCTGCGAATAAATATATACCTTCTCCCGGAGTTTGTATAGCTTCTACATGTATTTCTGTGGTGATATCCAGGAAATTCATGTCGTACAGTTGTCATCGTCATCGCCAGTTGGTAAACGTCCTTGAGTTGTGGAGACTGTGTCAATGGACGTTAGTATGTTCTGTGGAAATTCTCCATAATCATATTGCATTAAATTGCCGTTGTGAGGTTACCCAGAAAAACTTGGGCCAGAGGACTGCCCATATAGCCTCATATTTCTGCCACAACTTACCAGACTAACCTTGTATTTTATTATTATTTTTTTTTTTTTAGCGTGCTCTTTCTAGAAGCAGTCACGTGTTGAGAGAATTAAAGGAAACACGTTTAATGACAGATGTCAGCGTAGGCAGTTAATGGAAATTTCAGGAAGTAGCACTTTTAGAGCAGTGCTTTCATTTACCAGGAACTGATATGGGTCAGACAAAACTAGGTTTGTATCAGTCAGTCTGCTAACTTGTATGTCTGTCAATGGGAAACTGTGTCTGCCTCTTTGCTTGATTGTCTACCTATCTGTCTGTCTGTTTATCTATCTGTCTGTGTATCTATCTGTCTGTCTGTCTGTCTATGTATCTATCTATCTATGTATCTATCTATCTATCTTTCTATCTATCTATCTATCTATCTATCTATCTATCTATCTATCTATATATCTATCTATCTCCCTTGATTGTCTATCTATCTGTCTGTCTGTTTATCTATCTGTCTGTGTATCTATCTGCCTGCCTGCCTGTCTGCCTATCTATCTGTCTGTCTGTCTAATTATCTGTCTGTC